>PYAF01005661.1:65484-89005 GCA_007407185.1 Glycine tomentella
GTAATACTTCAACTATTTTACTGTTTATTTTTATTTCAGTTTTCTATTCAAATCTTCAACACACAACTATTATCCAAAAATATTTTCTGTTTTTACTTCCTATCACATTGAATTAATATTACTGTGAATTTCACTCCAATCCCTGTGGAGAACGATACTCACTTACCTATTTTATTACTTGAAACGACCGGTGCACTTGGCATAGTGTGCGGGAATCGCAACAATATGTACATGAGAATATGTTGCACAGATAAAGCTTATTTGGTTGATTGATCTTTTCTTATGTTAAAATACATTTCTTATATGTCTATCTTTGTTTTATTTTATTTTTGGCTTTTATCACTTTATTTTATTAAAATTTCCCTGTATAAAATATATGAAATATTATATACAATTTTAATTAACAAATGAAATTAAAAAATATAAAAAAAATACTATTTACAATTTAAAAAAAAACATCTATTCAACGACGGACTTTCAAAGACGGTTGTTCACAAAAACCGTCTTCATATTGAATTTTCAAAGACGGTTGTAAAAAATACCCGTCTTTGATTAACCATTTCAAAGACGGTTGTGTGGAAAACCGTCTTTGATTCTGACTTTCAAAGACGGTTCTTCACATAAACCGTCTTCATATTGAATTTTCTAAGACGGTTGTAACAAAAAACAGTCTTTGATTAATTCTTTCAAAGACGGTTGTGTGGAAAACCGTCTTTGATTATGACTTTCAAAGACGGTTCTTCATAAAAACCGTCTTCATATTGACTTTTCAAAGACGGTTGTAACAAAAAACCGTCTTTGATTAACCCTTTCAAAGATGGTTGTGTGGAAAACCGTCTTTGAAAGTATATGAAGAAAAAATTTCAAAGATTCCAAGACGGTTCTTTGTAAAGCCGTCTTTAATTCTAACTTTCAAAGACGGTTGTTACAAAAAATTGTCTTTGATTTTAACATTCAAAGACGGTTGTACACAAGAACCGTCTTTAATTCTCACTTTCTGAGACAGTTGTTACAAAAAATCGTCTTTGATTTTCACATTCAAAGACGGTCGTAAACAAGAACCGTCTTTAATTATAGCTTTCAAAGACGATTGTCCGGCAAAACCGTCGTCGTATTCGACATTCGAAAACGGTTCTCAACAAGAACTGTCTTGGAAAACATTCAAAGACGGTTATAAGCAATAACCGTCTTTGTATGATACTTTCAAAGACGGTTGTTCCAAATAACCGTCTTTGAATGTATCAAATTTTTATTTTAAAAAATAAAATAAGTAATAAATGAGGACTGTTGTTCCAAAGAACCGTCGTGAAAAATTAGAAACAAAGACGGTTTAAAAACCGTCGTTGAAAATATTTTTTTCAACGACACTAAATTTAAAGACGGTTCAGGAACCGTCGTTGAATGCCTAAAACAACCGCCGTTAAAAGTGTGCCTTGTAGTAGTGAGAGATATTACTTCTGTTAGATGACATAGTTGCAGAGCAGACTTTACAGGTAGAATGTAAACCATAAGTCAACTAATTAATGTTTGTACTTGCACCATTGTATTTCATTAGTTGGTCTTAAGCATTATTCCTCTGATATTTTTAGCTTCAAAGACTTAAGCATTTGGGACTTCAAGTAAGTAATTACTAAATGAAAATGGTGAATACAGGTACGTATGATATTGCTTGCTTTTATCTCCAAAAACATGTAAGCTCCTTGGTTCACCCAATGATGTCATGATCACGTTCTCGGTCATAGAGCTTTGCTTCCTGTATTGGCAAAATTGAATGAGCATGCCAAGCTTTCTGTGCTAAGAAATGCTACCTGGACACTATTGAATTTCTGCAGGGGGAAACGACGACCTGCTTTTGATCAGGGATGAAGTTACCTATTATGCATTGCATGGTCTGAAATATATTCACTTTTGGTTTATCCTTTTAATATGCGCCAAGTTGTGCCTTTTTTATATTATTGTTTTATCCTTTTAATCTTTTTAGTTGTTACTATCTTGCAGTTAATAACTACGACATTCACTAATTATTGTCTACTGGTTGGAAGTATAGTGCTTAGTATAATTGTATTTTGAACATGTGGACGTGTGCCTATTATAATAACCACATGTTTTTTCTATCTCCAAACCAATGCCTCGTGATTTCGAGAATGTTAATAGCTAAAACATGACGATTATTATATAAGAGTAATACACAAACCATGTCTTCCTTGTTTTATTTTATATCATTTTATATATTTGTATTTCTTAACTTTCTCCTATCCTTCATTCTAGTTATTATATTATTACTAGAATTATCACTTTCACTGTAATTTCTGCTATCAATATATAATTAAATTTCATAAATTAATATATAAATTCTTTGTTTAGTGTACAACATATAAAACAGGACAAATGAAAATGTTGGCAACGTTATATACACAATCTTTTATAAGCCTCAACTGCACAACATTAAGCTGAAAGAAAATTCAGTAGTGGACATTATGAAACATGAGAGGCAAATGATCCTTAGGATGTGCTGAGTTGTTTCGGAAATTAAAATTTTCATTCCCTCGTTTTCTCTCTTTGAAAATGGTTGTTTTCAATGAAATGCTTGAATTTTCTTTTTTTGCTATATAGGATTATAGATGTCATTGGGTTAGTCTTTTATTTTGTATGTTTTTCCAAGAAGAAAAATGTTTACTAGTGAGTTCTGTTATTGTTTTTATTTTATGCTATATAGGATTATATACCTTTTTGATGAGGTTCCTCCTCTTTTATCCATTTTGATTTCTAGTAACCGACAACTAACCAATTTTTTCGCATGTCATTGTAAACTTTTGCTACAAAATGGTTTTATGTACTCAATTGAGATGTCATGTTCATTATTATTCCAACCAAGACTTGATCTCTGCATGTTGTCCTCAAAGATTTGAAACTACAGACAGAGGCTCTAAATGCACTAAAATCGCCCGTTAATGTTAAAGCTAGCTTTGCTAGTACAATTACATTAAAGGTACATTTAGTCATTTATCATTATTGTGGATTGTCTGCTGCCAACTTTTGGGCCATCCATTTAGCATTGCCTTTGGTTTGTTAGTCATACACACATTCATGCATTATTATGTGTTCTATACCTGTAAAATTATATGAATAAAATAGATACATATGTACATCTAAAATTTTTGTTTAAGCTTTTAATGTGTTTTTAAATATTACAGGGAGGGAAATAAATAGAATAGGCCATATTTTTTTAAAAAAATGACATTCTACATCGGTTATGTGATAAACAATGTAAAAAGTAACTATACAACATTGGTTTTAGGAAAAATTTATGTGGAAAAGACAATTTCTATGTCGATTTTAGACAAAATCGATATTTTATATATAAAACCGATATATACAACATCGGTTTTGAAAAAATCGATATAGAAGGTGTTATTTCTACATCAATTTTTGCAAAATTAATGTTAATATTTGCATATTTTACATTTTTATGGTTTATTTCTTATTATACGACGTTGATTTTCTTAAAAATTGATATTGTGTAATGTATGTTAACATCGATTTTTGAAAACTGATGTTAACATTAATATTTTAAACGTCGGTGGTTTCAATATCAGTTAAAAATTTATATTAAAAATAAAAAATAACTTATGTTAAAAATCTATTTTTTAGTAGTGCAGTGATTGTAATGTTTCTTTTTACATTTTATTTGAACATTTTGTAATAAATTCAAGAGTGATGTTTGTCACGATCATGACTGGCTAAACATCTCTTGTGGGAAATTGTGAGTTACTTTAAATCCAATCTCATGTAATGATTACTGAATAATGTTCTATCTCATTTTATATCTTTTGTTATATACCCTTTCATGTTCTTAATGTTTTTTTGCCTCATCACCTACTGGAATGATTTTAGAATTTGTTTTGATCGGGAAGTTATAATTTAAATTTGGAAACCTTTTATATTATGATTTGGATTGTAACGTTAAGAGGCTTGCTCTGTCAATAAAGATTTTATAGTTTATTTACTTAGGGATAAGAAGTCAGTTATAGAATTGAGAATTCTTGTTTTCATGGAATTCAGAATGAAAAGAAATAGTGCCTCTAATATAACAAATTATAAATTTGAGATAGAACTTATCTTGTGCATCTTGAGATTGAAATCTAAAACCTCACGATTTCTAACAGTTTCATAAATTGTTGATTTTAAGAAACTTCTAAAAGACAAGTTTTCTTGAGAAAATTATAAAAAATTTCATTTGTTTGAAAAGTCCAGTTTTAATTTAATTTAGTAAAATGACACCAAATTTTGGTAGTTTAAATAGTGGAAAAATGAAACTGATAGACATTAAATCAAAGTCTTTATGGGAATGATACTGTACTTACATTGTTTACTTGCACAACTAGGTGCGCTTGCCTAAGATCATTGAACAAGTTTTTTTGGTGTTGTTGCCTTTCTTAACACTAGCAATTTCATTAGTATAAGCTAATTTAAGCATTTATTTTGTTACTTTATTGTATTTTTGTGATTTTGTCTTGATGCATATTACCTTGATCTTTTTGCTTTAGTTTATGCGTAGTAGGGTTGATGTAAAGTAATTGGAATTTGATCCCATCATAAAAGACAGAAAGAAGATTAAGGAAGAAATCTAATAGGAAATGATCAATTAAGAAAAGGAGACAACAAAGGGAGTTAAAAAAAATTGAAGCTATTAAAATGGCTAAAGAAGAGCAACCAAGAAAAACATTAGGAGATTGTGGTCGTGATTCTAATCCATGTCATTCTTCTAGTATTAATAATAATGACAAAGTGTACCGAATTTTAAGAATATGTCAAAATATCTACAAAGATAAATATATCTGTTTATTGATAATGAGTTTGAGATGGGTATTTATCCACAAAACTTTAATGTCAACATGTGCGGGTATTGATATTATAGTACCCCCTTGATCCTGTCTCACACCTATTACTTATTACTTATATTATTTAATTTAAATATCATATATAAAATGTAGAAATTTGTTAACTTATACCTATTTATTTTTTAGAAGGAGTAAGTTAGCAATTAAATTTTCTTAAAATAGATCTAGTTTAACTTGCTAACTTACTTTTTCTAAAAAAATAAGTAGATATAAGTTAGCATAATCGACCCAAATATTGTTTTAAAATTTGCTTTAAACCTCATATATATATATATATATATAATTATTTATATAAATAATGAAGAACGTAAATAATTTTCTTGTTAACAGACAAACGAAGAATATAAAAATTTGTTAGGCAACCAATTGTGATACGTGCTCTTTTTAACATAATGTTGATTGTGTGAAATTTAGATAATGGGTGGATCTTTACCATGCTAAATGAAGAATATATAATACATATATACGTATACATATATACATAAGTATTTCTAAAGGTTATTAGTGGAATATTATTAGGGATGTTAAAGTGGGTCAGCCCACCCAAAATGAGGCAGACTGACCCAATCCATCAAAAAATGGGTCGAGATAGGCTGGTCACTTTTGTGGGTTGGAAATACTAGTCCATCCAACTTTAAAGTGAGTTAGCAGATCAATAGGTCAACCCACTTAAAAAATAAAAAAAAAAAGTTATTTTTAAAAAAAAGCAAAAAATTTATAAAAAAATATAAATGTAATTAATTTATGCTAAAAATTAATGATAAATCCATGTCTGCAAAAAAATACCAGCACAATCCAATTAAATAAAATACCAGCACACAATTCATATAGAGAACTAAAGAAGGTAACGTGAAATACAGGAAACAACAATCAATAACCACACAGACTTGATGCAGTTCCACAATTACTTTGTTCACATGCGGTCAAACACAAAAAATCAGCTTGCCTTGTGGTTAACTTTGGCCTGATGGGTTGGCCCATCTCGGCCCGTGTTTGGCCCGCGTGTTTTGTGGGACGGGTTGGCCCGGCCCATTTTCTAAAGTGGGTTACCATTGTCAACTCAACCCATCTTTCTTGTGGGCTGAATGGGTTGGCCCGTCGGGTCAGACCCATTTTGCCATCCCTAAATATTGTTGTGTTGTGTTTTCTCTCAAAAAAAGTGTAATAATGTGAGAAACTAATTTTACATGGTGTGAAATAATGTTAGTTAAGGTTAGAAATAGTGAAATTAAAAAATATTATTTGCGTTTGTTGGTATTATGATAATGGTTAAGGTAATAATAATTAGTGTCAATAAAAATTATATAAAATAAGTTGTGTGTTTATTTTATATATTATGACAACGGTTAAAATTATTATTTAAAATAAAAGTTAGTTTCGATTTTATGTTTAAAAATAGTAAATATTTTTAAGAAAATATTATTTAGTAGAAGTTAGACATTTAAAAAATTATAAAGAAAGAAAAAAAAATTCAATCGTCTATATATATATACTACACTGTTGATATATTTCAAGATAATATTTAGTTATAATTTTTTAACACACTCATACTAAAATAAAGTGTATGTACATTAGTGAATCTCATAGCATTTGCTAATGTACACATACTTATTTTTTTTAATGAGTGCATTAACAAATTACATCATTGTTGTATCTTAAAGCAATATTTAGTTATAACTTAAAATCTCTAAAGATTCAACAAACAAAAAATTAAATATCATCACCATCATGTTCCTCCCTGCCACTGCCACCATCACCATTATCATGACCACCACTGACATCACCAAAATGATTGTTGTTGTCGTTGGGGTACGTAGTTTTTTTCTATGTGCAGGGTGTGGGCGTGTAACATCATCAATTTTTTTTTTAAATCTTGAGTTTGTATTAATGTTTGAATTATTTGTGTGATATGCTTAAAAAGTAGTATAACCGTGTGATGATTAATACATAGTTATATGATGCAAAGATTTGGTGTTATGAGAAAAATTATCACATGAGGAACACATGTGATGGTAGTGTGATACAAGAAGGATAAGATAGGAAACTAATGGATCCCAGTGACAAGCTTAGATGTGCTTAGAATAGATTTAGTCATCATTAGTTAACTTAAGAAAAGAAACAAATTTTAGTAACATAAAGAGACCTAACCGTGTGGAATATTGGATAAAGACATAAGATTTTTGACGATTGGTCAAAGAAAATTAATAGGTAATGACACATTGGTAGCTACCACATTAATTGAAAAACACATGGAATACAAGTGGTATAAACCAAAAGAGACAAAATTTAAAGGATAGCATGTATGCATATTTAAGGAAGCCACATGAAAGTATAATAAAGAGAATAAACATTAAAAATAGGAGTAGCCATGTGTGTGTGTGTGTGAGTATAATAAAGAGAATAAACATTATATACAAGAGACAAAAGGTGAAATCATGCATTATGTAAATAAAACAAAAAGAGACAAGCTTCTTAAGGAAGCTTTGGACGTGAATCTTGAGCATTTATGAAGGAATATTTGCTTGATGAAATGGATAGGATTGCATTTAATGCATAGATTTAAAATAAAACATAAAAATCTAGTAATTATCTTCATGACATGATGGCTTAGCTATACTAGAATTAAGCTAAGGACCTAACTAGGCTTCCATCTTAGCTAATTTCTTTCCTATAAATATTTCCTTTGATAAAAAAAAAATCATGCACTTTGTATACTCTCTCTCAACCTCATGACCATTCTCTCCTTTTCTCTCTTTATTTTGGTTTCATCCTTCTCACTTCTTTCTTGGCTCCAAATCGCAGTCCTTCACCTCTATTTCATTCTCTTCTTTTTTTCAAACACTCTAATACAAGACAAGACTTTCATTCCTTCAAGACCTTGAGGTGTGCAGTCGAGTACTTGGAGGAGTTGGAAGAAAACTTGCTTAAGGTAGCTAGGTTTTCAATCTTGGTTTAAGGGTTTAGTTGGACTAACTTTTATGCTTAACGGTGCAGATTTTTGGTTGAGCACACTAGGCTGAGTTTTTAGCTCCTTAGAGGTTACTTTATGATGTGTTCATGTTGATGAGTTGGAGTACTGAAATATTGGTTATTGTTGGAATTGATTTTGATGATCTCTTAAGTAGCAGTTGAGAAGTAGCAGTTGAATGGTATGTTAAAATGGTTTTAAATACTAGAGTGGTTTAGTTTTGAGGATCAAATCTTAGGATGGCAACTTGAAAGGATATTAAGGACTAGAATATGTTTTAGCTCTCTTGTGTAAGTGAAAAGGAAGTAGAACTTATATTGGATGGTATATTGGAACTTACTAACTATAGTACACTAATGTTGTTCTTTAACTTAATGATAGTATTTGCATGCACAAGATTGCATGAACTTGTACGAAATATGGATGATGGCCGAACCATATATTGGTTATGTCATAATATTTGTAGTAAAGTTTCATGAGGTTGTGCAAATATAAACATAACTTGTGATTAAATAAAACTTTGATGGTGGCCGAGCCACATATTTGATTGTCATGATTTTTTTTGTGATAAAGTTTCCATGAAGTTGTATGGATTTAATCATGGTTTGTATTATAAAGGAAAAAATGGATTTTATGTGATGATATATTGAAATTGTTTCTGAATCCATGAAGAGATTTTAGAAACAAAATGAGTACTACATCCAGACAGAGATGTAGAAACCAGATGCACATTGAAATTAATCATGCATTGTTTAACGTAAGACGACCGCAGTGTACTATGGAAATTTCTCATGCATATATTGTTTGAATGGTTACTTGAATATATGTATATATATATACATATATATATATATATTGATTATATTGATAAATTATGGAATGTGTAAATAATTTGTGAAGTACTAGTGAATGATTTAGTTTGCTTATTGAGAAAATTATTGCTCACTAGATTTTTTTTTATAGATGGCATCCGTGATAATATTCCTTGATGCTTTGGAATGGTGGTGGGATCGTGATGTGGCCAAGAACTGTTATGTTTTTACCATGCAGCCTGTTATTCCTGTTTACGTGTATTTTGGTGCACACTTTCTTGTTTCTGTACTTAATAACATGTTTAACCCTAATTATCCTTTCCTCCAATTTCCTCACGTGTATGATCCTGGTCTGCCTATACTGCCAATTAACATATCATCTAGCAGTGGTAATTCTATGCATCCTTCTTATGTGCCCACTCCGGGAGGTACTATGGATTCTAGTGATGAGTCTGATCCTGAAGAACCAAGAATTTCAGAGGGAAGTTTTGCTGACAATTATCGCAACTTTTCAAGTGGTTCTCATGGTCCATGGAATCCTACTAGGGGTTGGCTCTATTAGTAATTTGAGTGTTTCCACTGTTAGATAATACTTTTATATGTAGTGTTTGCTAAAACCTATGTTTTAGATTCCACACTTTAATTATGATTGTATGGTCTGTAATACCTGAAATTATGGCTTGTATGTAAATTATGGTGTGCATGTAATATAATGTATGTATGATGTTTATTATGTAATATAATAATGTGTGTATTATATTTAAAACTATACTAATAAATTTTCATCCAAAAATTTACGGCAATTTATTTAAGTTTATAATATAGTGTTTTTTTGTATCCAAATTTTTACTAACAAGAGCTTATATCCATACCTGTAATGGTAATTTTATCATAATTTCTATAACTATATTACAATAATTTCTAAAACTATATTACGGTGTTACATGGTGGGTATTGTAGTACCCGTACCCGCACGTATACTGGCATAAATTTGCAAGTATATACTCGCCCCATACTTAGCCCCAATATTGAGTGATTACCCGCCACACTTGTGGATATTTCAACAGGTACCCATAGGGTTTGTCATCCCTAATGGAGTAGGGTTTGGTTGTAATTTTGGGATGAAATGACAACCCATTCAATCCATTTTTTGCAATGCACATTATTGTCAAATCAAGGGAGGTAAATATCAGGGAGATCTTCACAAATGAACCATAAGCAACCACACTTTAACCAAAACCTTAAGGCTCATGTTTATGGGTTTTTTTCTCACTTATATTTGGTGTTCAACTTTCTCATTTCTACCCAATGTGTGACTTCACCTTACACTTGTACTCCCACAATCTCTCATTCAAGTGTGAATATCTTTCACATGGTAGTCACCCCTTAAGCAGAAGTCATTTTTAATTAATGAGTATCCAATGATAACCCTTAGCGCTTAATTGTGATTACTCGACCCACTTAACCATTGTTACCAACATGCTCTAGTACCTTGCATTGTCGTTCTCCACTGTTCAACGACCATGAGAAATGCTGTCTAACCCTCTATGCATGGACTCACCAGTCAAGAAGACTTTTGATACAATTGATCCCCATGTCCATGAATCTGTCGCTGCCATCTCTGGTATTAGCTAGTCACCAAGTTGAACCTGGCTGTGAAAACAATTGTTGTGCATATGAGGAGGATAAACACTAGGGAGATTTACACCAATCGACCTTGAGCAGACCACATATGTAAACTTGACACCACACTTTAATCGAAAACTTTAAGGCTCATTTTTATTGGTCTTCTCTTCACATATATGATGCTTAATATTCCCATTTTTACCCAATATTGTGGGAGTTCACCTCACATTTGTACTCCAACAATCTCTCCCTCAATTGTAAGTCTCTTCCACATACATGGCAGTCTCCCCCTCGAGCGAAAATCATTTTCAATCAACTAGTATCCAATAGGGACCCTTAGAGCTTAACCGTGGATGTCTGTCACCAACATGCTCTAATACCTTGTATCGTCGTGCTCTCCACTGTTCCACAAAGACTTTCGATACAAGAGATCTCCGAGTGCATAGATTTATTGTCAACTCCATTATATTCGTCCGAGTCGATCACCAAGTAGAACCATTGGCTCTAATAACATGAGGGTTAAACATCAGGAAGATTTTCACCAATGGACCATGATCAAGTACATAAGTGAACATGACATCGTACTTTAACCTAAAACATTAAGGCTCATGTTTATGAGTCTTTCTCTCACTTATATGATGCTCAACTTTCTCATTCCTACTCGATATGGGACTTTATCTGACACTTGTACTTTAACAGTCTCTCCCTCAAGTGTGAGTATCTTCTACATGGTAATCTCCTCCTAGAACAAAAACTATTTTTAATCCACGAGTATCCAATGGTTGAGTCCTTAGAGCTTAACCGTGACTTTTCGACTCACTTAGTCGTTGACACCAACATGTTCTAGCACCTTGTACCACTGCGCTTTTGCTGTTTCACAGTCGCAGGACACACCACCATGACCCTCCATGCATAGACTCACCCTCTAGGAAGATTTTTGATAGAAGGAGTCACATGTCCATGGATCTACTGCCACCATCTTACTTGTTTAAGTCATTCACCAAGTTGAACTCGACTTTATACTAATTGTTGTGAAATCAAGAGGGCTAAACACCAGTAAGATATTCACCAATTGATTATGAGTAATCACATAAGTGAACATGATATTACACTTTAACCCAAAACTTTAAAACTCAGATTTATGGATCTCTTCCTCATTTATATGATGTTTATCTTTCTCATTCTAACTCAATGTAGAACTTTACCTCACACTTGTACTCCAAGACATACTTATCACAATTCACAAGAATTGTACTACATTGATAATATTGGATAATTCTTCAAGAACCATAACTCCATTATTTTAGAATTCCTCGAATTGCATTGTCAAATTTAGGTTACTTAGTTAATTTCGTATATCATTTTTTAAAACTGTCTTTAAAAAATTATTAGGAAAATCATTACACATAAAATTCTATGAAATTATTCATACACTTGAATGTTGTATTTTTCCCAAAAATACCAAAGACTATTTTGTTTGGGCAATGTGTGTTTCTAATCAAAACTTATATACTAAATATCTTGAAAATTAACCGAACCATGTAAAATATGATCTCACCAGAATTATCCAATGAGCCAGTGCCAAGGATCTTGAAACACCGAGAGCGAATACATAATACCCTGTAAATGTTTTGATCATCTAGAAACATAGGAGAATTACAACATGCATGGCCTCTAAAAGTAATTAACAATAACAGCTAGAACAATTAATGTCTAAAGAACCAACCTTTGCATTCTGCAGAAAACAAAGTTGAGGGAGAACAGAAACAACTTCCAAATATAAACTGAATGCGAAAACAATTCGACTGAAATTCCAGTGAGTTGAATAAGGGTGGATTATTATCGCAAGGATTGCAGAAGGTACCACCTAGCACACATTAGAAGATGTTATTGCTACATTTATATTGCCAAATTAAAATCATGTGCATGTTTACGGTAGACTCAGGATCGGCCAAAGAGTAAAACAATTAAAATCTATGTTTTAGGTCCATCAACAAAGAAATATTTATTATTAATTTTTATAAAGTAAAAAATATCACTTGACAAAAAAGTTTAACACATAACCTTATTTTTTAAAGTTTTTTCTTAAATTTATTTTGGGTTCCTCTCACCATTGGACTGGCCTAGCATAGGCCGAGAACATTATGACAAAATCAACACAAAATGCTAAAAAAGTGATCATTATCCTTTTGGGTTATTTGGAGATAAAACAACAATCATAACAAGATATATATAATGACCAAATATTTCACAAATATATATACATTTATATATATAGTGACCAAATATTTGACAAAATATATATAAGGATCAAATATGTCACAAAAACAGGAACAAATATGTTGTGTATGACTCATTATGGGTGGTAGGTAGATGCTTGAACGGAGTGAATCTCGTTGAGTAGAAACAATTGCTATCTTTCAAGGATGTAGACATATTTGTTAAACCTCGTTAAATCTTTAGTGTGTGTTTATCTGTCAAAAATTTTAGTTGCTTTCCGCTAACAAACTATATTAGATGTAAACTCCAAATTGGAGATTGGACTATTATAAAACTAATTGTGCAAGCTATAGTCTCTCCCTGCTTTATTTTATGTTTGAATGTGTTTATAATGGGGTTTGTGTGTTTCTTGCATGCTTTACGATTTGTTGATCTAGTAGTTTAATTTTCATAATCTAGCTAGTGTTACATAAGCTCGTTCGCAGCTGCATGAATTAAGGGAAAACTGACCATTCCTCCTTCTCGTGTCTTATTTTACCAACATTTTAATTTCGATCTAAAATAAATAAAACTTTAAATTTCTAATTCTATGTAAATTAAACATATTCAAATGGGACATTCCATATTGATTGAAGGCAAACAAGCAAGCTAGGCTTCAAATTATGCTCTAAATTAACTTAACAAAGTGAACAATTAAGTATAATTAAGTATATTTACCACAAAGTATAGTCGCATATTATCAAGCTCCTTGATATAGGATGACTTTAACTTGAATCTTATCATCCATATGATCAGTAATGTTGATAAAAGAGATATAAGGTCTAGATAGGTGTGCATGCTAGCCACTGCGAAGTTGCTACAACATATTCTTCCTGCTAGGAATAAAGCTGTGAGCTCTTGGGTTATAGGCGATAAACCTGAAAATGGAGAAAGAAACTTGTTATTTTTAATAGAATTTATTTGAATTAAAAAAAGTTAAAACGTATCAATGCATGAAAAACATAATACATGAGTTAATTAACTAGAATGTTTGAATTGTTGTAAATTTTTTGTTACGAGTTTTCGATTCCTCCATATCAAATAATTAAAACAAAACACACACATATCTATTGGTTTAGTTTGTTTTGTTCAAAACAACGTTCAAATCTCGGGTGCATTCTGGGATAGCATCAATATTATCTATTCTTTGTCAATAGTTAACAGTCATAATACTTCAAATTTCACCAGTTTTTCATCTCATGGAACATTTTAATTAGTAGCTTCAATACTACCAATGCAACATGTTTTCATGTATCCATAATAAAACAAAGGGAAACAAATATGTTTTTAGTGCATATGCTTTCAGTCAAATGTGGTCAAGATTTCTATACTTTCATGCTAAAAAATTAGGTCTCACTTTAAAAACTACGTGAATTTAGTTTTCTCCTAAATTCAAAAACATGATAAATTCTTAGAAAGAAGATATAAAATTCACGTTTTTTTAAGGTTTAAAAACCAAATTTATCAACAGGAAAATGTAGAAATTTTGATCATGTTGATTGAAAATACAGAAATTAAAAATACATTTTTCCTAAACAAATAAACACTTAAGGAGAAATGAGTTCAGATATGCTGGTCAAACAACTAATAGCAGTCATACATAGGGGTGGGCATGGATTAGATTTTTAAGAATCCAATCCATATCCAATTTATATCTAATTAAATGGATTTGATTTTACATCTATATCCATATTTTTTTAAAAACAAACTAGATTTAAGATCCAATCCATTTAAATGGATATGGAATTGGATATATCCAATTTATATCCACTTAAATGTTATAAGATTTTTTTTTACAAATTTTAGTTATTAAATACTAAAAAGTGAAAATTTTGTACAAGTCCATTGAAGAACTATTTTCAAGCGACCTTAGTCAAAACTATTTTTTTATCGATATTGGTTAGTGTATTTTTGACATACCTCAACCAAAGTAATTTTGACAGATATCGGCCCAGACATTTTTAGTCCGGCATCAACCAAGATTATTTTTTTGCTAACATTAGTAAGTGCATTTTCAGTTGACATTGGTCAATGATGTTTTTGGTCGATCTTAGCTAGGGTTACTTTTTGGTTGAGGTCGACCAGAATTTTTAGTCAATGCACTTTTTGGTCGACATTGACTAGGGGTTTTTCAATTAACATCGATCATAACTAATTTTTAGCCAACATTGGTTAGGGTTTTTGTGACTAACATTGATAAGGTTTTTTTTTGCCGATGTCGATCATTGATATTTTTTTTGCCAACATTTGTGAAGACTTTTTTTTTTATCGACATTAGCTAAATTTTTTTGTTGGAAACAACTAGGATTTGTTGGTCAACATTAACCATGACTATTTCTTTTCGCTGCGTTAGCTAGGGATATTTTTTGTTGACATCAATTAGGATTTTTTCGATCGGAGTCAATTGGAGAAATATTTTGACTGACGTCAACTAGGTTTTTTTGGATAATGCCGATCGATGATTTTTCAACCGATGTCGGCCAAAAAATAGTCTTGTCTGACGCCGACAAAAAAAAACTATAGTCGACGTCGAGTGAAAAACCTACTTGATGTCGATAAAAAATAATTTCAACAAACATCAACAAAAAAATTTAGCTGACGTCGGCATAAAAATAGCATCGACTGACATCGGTCAAAAAATAGTCTTAATCAATGTTGATTAAAAAAAATCACCAATATTAACCGAAAAATAGGTTCAACGATAACAACTTAAAATCATCATTAGTGAACGTCGACCAAAAAAATAGTCTCAAACAAAGTTGACAAAAAAAAAATTAAAAATCCAAATATCCAATTCATATCCAATTCATATCCAATTAATTGGATTGGATTTAAAATCCATAAAAATGGATTTGGATATAAAACTAATCCATTTAAATGGATTTAAAATGGATTAGATTGAATTGGATATAGATTATTTTATGGATATGGTACAGGGCACATAACTTCCTAATTATTGGTGAAGGAAGACTATTCTTCATATATCACTATATACATCCCAAAATGAAGTGGATTGGTTGGATGTATTAAGAGAAGAAGAAAAGGAAAATAGAATAATTGATAAATTATAATTTTTCATATCATTAATATGATAAATGATGCAATAAAAATGACAGACAATTAAAAAAAAGTGATAAAAAGATGGAAAAAAAATCTGAATGAATGGTTATAATTTTTCATATCATTATATCAATCCTTCATACTTTAGAATACAAACACATTAATTACCACAAACAAATCCTGAAAACTAGAGTAAATTAAGAAAAAACATACCCAGCCAGTCCCTTTCCCATTTTAAATTAAGAAGGCCACATTTTTTCATATTAAGTCCAAAGATTGAAAATTTGAAATGATAGTATACGATTTCTTGCTAACAATTAACAATAGAAATTAACCATTAAGACAATTTAAAAATTAATTATATACCCATCAATGAGGAAAATGAAATTTACCAGAGCAGGTCTTTAGGGCGAAAAGCTTGTATACGAGGGCAATTGTCCCAGCAGCATGGGCTACTTCAGAGGCTATGAAAAAATAGTAGTGCCTTTTGACGATTAACTTTAAGGCCACCAAAGCACATAAAGCAAACAATACCCCCAAAACGATCTTCACTTTCGTTGACAATTTCCTCAACCTTTCAAACAAAACATTCACGGGAATTACCCATCTTTGATCCCATTTGTGTGTATATGAAAAATTCACTAATAAAAAGTATGGTATGCTCTATTAATTTGTTTTGTGCGCACACAATTTTTGTCAGAGTGATTAGATAATAGAGGGATTAATAGTATATAGTGGAGCCGTTTTGCGGAGACACCAAGAGAGCATGCAATGGATGGTGTGGTGTTATGTGGAAAATAGATTTATTGCGTTGAATTGGGACCATGGCACTGAGGCAGTTAAGGAAAGGTCCAAAGGGTCAAAAGCTGACGACCCCAATATTGATGCTATTTTGGCAGAAAATTTATTATTTTCCATTTTTAAAACAAAGGAAAATATTCTCATTCAGATGTTTGAATGCTTAATTATTATTTTTGTTGACTGAATGTTTAATAATCAGTTGACTATTTTTTCTATTATACTTTACATTATTTTTTATGGTAACTCGAATATTTATTGTTTTATTTAAATTGAGAATTCTTTGCATTTCCTTATTGACTATGTTTAAATTTATAGAAAAATAAGAAACAGGTAAAAATATTTTATAATGTGAGATACGATTTACTCAATCAAATTAAAATGCATATGATTTCCTCAATCAAATTGAGTGATATACGATTAAGCCAAAAAAAAAACAAGTAATAAGTAAAGTTTATTTTTAATGAATAAAGAGAATAGGAAAACGGTAGAGGTAAAAAAAACTAAATTAAAAAAAAATTATATGTGATTTAAAAAAATAATAACTAAGGAGATGATCTTAATCTCAATAATAAAGAAATTTTTTTATTCCAATAATGAATTTTAAATATTATTATCTAAAATTTCATTATATAGCTAGTAATTTAATAAAAATATTAATATTCAGGGAAAGAGATCGATGAGATACCATTAGAATTCTCTTATGCAGAAAAAAAAAACCATTAGAATTATTTTAAAGGGGAATGTGAGATGGAGTTGGAAATACTTGTTTAATTCATAAAAAAATATGACGTTTTTTTTTGATAGGAAATTTGTATAACATCAAATTATTTCTTTATTATATTAGAAATTTTTTTTTCTCTCTCTATTTTGATGTTTGGCATTAGCTCCTTCTTTACTGTTTTTCTCTTTCTCTCTCCATTAATAAATATTGTTTTTATCAATAAAAACTGATGCCATACTAGTATTAATTTCCTAACAATTAATATATATTTTCCCTGAAAAAAACATTTAATATATATTTAATAAATGTATATAATTTTAATTGAATTTAATTATAATACATGACTTTTTATTTAAATAAAAATAATTATATAAAAATACTTCCATTTCTCTTTTATTTATTATTATATATTCTACCACTCTTTTTGGATTCCTTTTTCTTGAGGTACATCTTAATTAGTACCTATTTGAGTGGATTTTGAATTATACGATCACGAAAATCTCTCCGCATCTCTAGGACGGATTTAGGGAGCATACAGGGGTCTTCCTCCCTCCCTAAGGCTTCTTAATAGTATTATGTCAAACATTCAATTTCTTGTAATGTCTGATTAAATCTTAATTAATTCACAAGTATCCTAATTAATTAATTATGAGGTGACGAGGTGATGGTTTGTGTTATATATATATATATATATGTGTGTGTGTGTGTGTGTGCTGAAATCATGTTTTTATGTGTGATTAGTTGGTTTTTAGAGCAGTGTTATTGAAACCGGTTGGATCGGCCAGTTTGACCGGTCCAACCGGGAACCAGAGGAGGAATCGAGCCGAGTTGACTAACGAATCGGACATGTAGTTGGCTCGACCTGGCCTGGATAAAATCGAACGATTTTGGGGGAAATCGGAAATTCGGCTGGGTTTTAGGACTCGGATTGGGTTGATGAAGAGAAAAAAAAAATGCAGACAAAACGCAAAACGACAAAAGCTTCAGGCCTAGAAAATCGTTGCTTCCTCCATTCATTGAACTATTAGCAGTGCATGTTAAATAGTGAAGAAATGCCAGTGGAAGAAAATATAGTTACTATGGAAAGAAGTTACTCTAGGAAATCTAAAGCTCCATTCATTGGACTCTTGAAAGAAGAGTTAATCAAACTATCAAAGCAAAAAAAGTCGCAGCACGAAAATGAAGATGGCAAGATGCAGGGTAGTAGAAAAAGTAGCCTTATATATAGATGGGATTAGGGTTTTTGGTATTTGGGCTTAGATCCATAAACACATTTTGCTTTCTACAGTCCCTTTTTCTATTAAAAACTGAACTTTTATTTTAATTTAAATAATTGCTATTTAGACTATCTTCTTTATTAATACACTCTACTTATATTATCAACTTTAATACGTCAATTATTATTTTGAATTTTTAAGTGTACTTTTCTTAATTAAATAATGTTATTTATATACTTATATATAATATAATATTAAATTTTTAATATATACTGGTTCAATTACTGACCCACCGGTTGGACCACTGAACCACTGACCCACTATCTCGATCGGTTCAATGTCCGAACCGGTTTCAATAACACTGCTTTAGAGTATTTGAGTCTAGGTGAGTGAGTATTAAGTGATGGGGAAAAGGTGGTGACTAGTGGAGTTTGGGGTGTAAAGAGAAGAAAGTGAGAAAGTCATAAACTCCTCACAAAATTTTTGTAAATCTAAAACTCAAATCAAAATATCATTCTCTTGGGAGCTAGAGTTTTCGTCCTCCTTGTGCAAAATGAAGCTCTTTTCACCTCTCCTTGTTGTTCTTTTGGTTGCTCCTAGTATGGTAAAGACCTTCATCCCTTTTTTCTATTTTCATTTTCTCATAGATTATCCATGGGAGTTCATGAAAAATCTTTATTTTTGGGGGTTTGATTTGATTTGCGGATATTTTTGGGTTTTGGGGTGATGTTGCTAAGATGGACCTGTTGTTGGAATATAGGAAAACTTCTCCCTTGGACCTAAAGTTCATCTTTTTTCACTTATTCAGATAGCTCTCTTTTTGGTTCTATAGAGATAAGAGGAGCTTCAATTCTTGTTTGGTGATGTGTTTGATGTTAAATGTTGATCTCTACTGTTGGATCTTGTAAACTATATATGTGTTTTCAAAATTATTGAAGCATTGGGTGTCATTTCGAAGAGTCATGGAGTGATTTTTGAAATTTGTTGAAAATTGTAGACCTCAGAGCTTAAGCATGAGTATTTTGGGGCTTAAGCATGGGACTTAAGCACAAGTATTTGGGAACTTAAGTGCGAGGCTTAGGCGCGAGTATTTTGGGGATTAAGCACAATATGATTTTGGGGCTTAAGCATGAAACTTAAGTGAACTTAGTTTTCTATTACATATTTAAATATGATTCTCTAAATGGAACCCGAATGCAATTAACTTGTCTTATGAACTAATTTGAGACGTATGAAGTTGATGTCATGCTATTCCTATGTAATTAACTTTGTTTTACGAACGAATATAAGATGATTATGATATGTTATGTTGAATAACTATATGTACACAAGTACTTAAAAATAATAATATGTTGAAGTGATGATACACGTATATGTCTTAATTATTGTAGTAAGAAATGCTCATAATTATGTAAACTGATAATGTCTTAAGTTATGTTAGTTGATTTCTTTATGATGATATGAACATCATTTATTGAGGAATGTGGTGACATTGATAAGATGATGATAATTGATAATAATATTGCCTTGTAACTATCCATATGTGTTGGAAAACTTAGCTATGACCTTTGGGAAGGTTTTTGTTGAAATGAAAATGATATATTTGGAAGGATGAATTCCATGCGAGAACTTCGCCTTACTAAAGTGACGTAGGGGTCTCGCTTAGTGAGGTATCTTTCTAAGTACCACCCCTAGGTTTTTATTTCCAATGGCATGTCAAAGTGTTGAGACTACTTCCTAAGAGGTTTGGTGACTTTTCAATGTATATAGGATGGATTGTTGGTGATGGTGAAACTTGGATACTTGAGACCAACCCTAAGCGTGATGGTAGGTACGAACGTGTCGTACTTAAAAATCTCAAGGAATTTAAGTGCAGATGTTGTGAGTAAGTGCGTAAGTAGTGGGTGCTAAGAAGGCCCTCAACCTAGTACTAGAGGTTTTCAGGGGTGGCCAACGGTGAAAAGGCCTATAGAATGGATGGGTAGGCGAATCCGTAAATAGCTTAAGGTCATTGCAAGCATTACCAGAGGTAAGCCACTACCTATGCTCATCCATTCAATAAGACCACACTTCCTCTGTAGGATTAATTTGAGTCTCCTCGAATGGTCAAGGTGTAACTATGGGATTTACTTGGGTTAATCGCTCAGAAGGTGAAATCTCCATGGAGTCGAGTCTGTCTTTGGTGTCAATGATTGATTGACTTATGATGATAATGTTTGATGGATAAGTCATGGTGATGATGATGATCATGGTGATCATGATTAATTGACTAATCATGATGATTGAACCTTGATATGATGATTGATGAACTAATGATTATTATGATATACTTTGTTATGTGGATTGTAAGATTTATACTTTATGTATGATTCCTACATGTTATGTTTGGTATGTGATGATAGTAAGACATGTTTTAATGATTTAAGTTTTATCTCCCTTTAGTATATTTGTTTTGGGTAAGCTTATCCTTGCATTGTTGTAGGTGGGGTTCATAATTATGATAATCCTGTATTTGATGTACATGTATGGGGAGCAAATGACAAAGAGGTGGCCCTGTGTCTTTGGAGACTTGGTGGATATGCATACTGAGATTCAAAATGTGTTTATGTCTATTGTTTTCTTTTAGCATCTTGTACAATGTTGATTAGTTCAGAGTCTATGAAGTTTACCTTTATAGAGTTGTATATGTTTATATACATGTCTAAGGAGTTATGAGTTGCTATGAGGTTGTATAAGTGTATGTAATGATGGAGTGTCACAAGACACAATTATTCAGCTGTACAGTTATATCACATGATGTTTTAGCTTTGTATCGTGCGTCTTAGCTTTCCCTTATGAAATGCGTAAAGTTTATGAGTATTTTCATGATTAAATTAATCATAGACTTTTAAATGAATTAAAAAAAAAGTCTTCCACTTGTAGGGTTGGCAAAGTGGGCTAGCCCACAAAAACGGGTTGGGCTGGCCCTAGCCCACCATAAACATGGGCCGGGCTAGGCTAGCCCACTTTTGCAAAGTGGGTTGGAAATGCTAGCCCACCCGACTTTAAGATGGGTTGGTGGGCCAGCGGGCTAGCCCACCTTAAAAAATGTTATTTTAAAAAAACAATTTTATAAAAACTACAAATGTAATTAATTTATGCTAAAAATTAATGATAAATCCATGCCTGCAATCGTTTTAATACCTTACCTCACATGAGAAGCCAAAAGCAACATAAACAAGTCCTATTGCAAGATCCATTGAGCTTCCAAGAACAACATACACAAGTGGGGGAACAATTAAACAAAACTAGAATCTAAAACATATATGCAAAAACCAACCTAGAATCCATGGGAAATGACATGTTACTGATAGTCTGATACTAGATTAATACATTAAATTAAAGTTAGCAAAGTAGCATTCATACATTAAATTTAAAATTTTCTAAAAACAAGTTAGAAACATTACAACTTCCAAAAATGCAAAATGATTAAATTGAAGAAGTAGTTGCATCTAAGCATCTTCAATAGTTATTGTATTTGATCCTTGGAAACAGTTGAATCCATATTTAAAGCACAAAATTTATCCTTACCATCTTCAACTATAAATTATAATCCAAAAATAAAAATTAGCTCATGAATAATGATGATTTAAAAGAAAATTAATTAGCAATTTAAATTGTAAAATAATGAAATTAAAGAAACTACCATTCTCAACAAACCATGCAGCCAACTAGAGTACAAATCAAGGCTTCAACATTTTTTGACAAGAGACGATTTCTATACTTGTTTATAACACATGATCCAATGCTAAAAGCAAATTCAGAAGCCATTGTAGTAATAGGAATGCTCAACACATGATGAGCCATTATGGATAATTCTAGAAAGCGATTATAACTATCCCTCAAACATTGCAAGACATCCAACTCTTCATAGTACACAAAATCCAAGTTTGGCTCATCCAGATAAACATCAAGTTATGACTTTCCAACTTTAGAAGCAAGTTGACTACTATGCATTTTCATTTCCTATTACATATGACAAGTTGAACACAAAAAAATAAAATAAAATCAACGAAGTACACAACACAAAAAAGTAAATACTTACATAATAGCATAATAATAATAATTAATAAGCATGTACTTACACCAAACATTCTTTGATTTATGTCATTTGTCTAGGAATGCATATTTATGAGAAAATGCACACATATATATTGAAATCTGAGGGTGTTACAACTCTCCCCCCTCAAATAAATTTCGTCCTCGAAATTTATCTTGTTCAAAGAGTGCTGGATAACTTTTCCGCATCTCACTTTCTGCTTCCCATGTAGCATCGCCATTTGCACCATTTCCCCAGATAACCTTTACCAAAGGAATTTCTTTTCCTTAGGGTTTTTATTCTTTTATCCTCAATCCTTACTGGGAAGGTTTCATAAGTTAAATTCTCCTTTATAGGTACATCATCTAGTTCAATTATATGGGAAGGATCATGGATATATTTACGTATCTGAGATACGTGAAAGACATCATGAAGGTTTGAAAGATTTGGGGGTAAGGCAATTTGATAGGCTACTGGTCCAACTCTTTTAAGAATTTGGAAAGGTCCAATGAATCGAGGTGTGAGTTTTCGGGATTTCAGAGCTCTCCCCACCCCAGTCCAAGGATTGACTCTTAAAAATACATGATCACCTTCATCAAACTCTAAATCTTTTCTTCTTTGATCATAATAACTTTTCTGCCTGCTTTGAGCAACTTTTATTCTTTCTTGGATTAACCTAATTTTATCAGTGGTTTGTTGTATAATTTCAGGACCTAAAATTAGGTTTTCTACAGACTCCATCCAACACAGAGGGGTTCTACATTTTCTTCCATACAAAGCTTCATAGGGTGCCATACCAATGGAAGAGTGAAAACTATTATTGTAAGTAAACTCTATTAAAGGTAAGAAATCTTCCCAGTTCCCTTTATGCTCTAAAATACAGGCCCTTAATAAATCTTCTAAAGACTGGATAGTTCTCTCAGTTTGTCCATCCGTTTGGGGATGATAGGCTGAACTTAATTTTAATTTTGTTCCTAAAGCTTTATGTAGACTTTCCCAAAATCTTGAAGTGAATCTAGGATCCCTATCAGATATTATACTGGAAGGAACTCCATGTAATCGTACAATTTCTTTTATA
>PYAF01005661.1:93201-113237 GCA_007407185.1 Glycine tomentella
TTCAGAGTAAGATGTAATCATGTATATTTGAATATCATTCTTTTTCATCATTCCAAGGACTTTATTAGGAGAGACAATCTGAATATCCTTACTAACTGGAGGGTTTTCAACAAATATTATAGTTTTATTGAAACAATTTAACATGACATGATTGGAAGATAACCAGTCCATACCAAGTATGACATCAATTTCTTGTAAGGGTAGACAGATCAAATTAACAGAAAATATTTTATTACCAATTTCTAATGGACAATCTAGACATATTTCAGAAGTAATAACTGATTTGCTAGTCGGGGTAGTGACCATCAAATTGACATTTAAAGGAGACATAGAAAGTTTTAGATTTTGAGCACAAAGGTAGGAGATAAAGGAATGAGTGGCTCCGGAATCAAATAACACATTTAAAGGAGTTTTACTTATGAAACACTTACCTTGAATTAAGTCTTCGGATTGAGAAGCCTCAGCTCCATTAAGAGTAAATACTCTTCCTGTGGCTTTTGGTTTCTCCGGGGGATGGCTTTGATTCCCTTCTTCCTTTTTCTTGCGATTCAGAGGACAGTTTATTGCAAAATGCCCTTTCTGATTGCATTTGTAACATGCAGGATCTGTTATTGGGCAGGAGGAAGCATAATGTCCAGTTCTTCCACATTTAAAACATTGGATAGGAAAAGAGGAAGAAGCTTGGTTGGCTAGGGCTCTATAACTTGGACCATTAAAACGACGTTTTTGATATGGCTTTTCTTGATTTGGACAGTATCCCATCCTTTTCCTGATAGTCCCCATATTCTTGTAATGAGAGGCCCTAGCTCGAGAGTCCTCATCATAGATTCTACACATGTTTACTAACTAAGGAAATTGACGTACCCCTTGATAATTCACTGCTTGTTTTATTTCTGGCCTTAGTCCATTTAAAAATTTAACACATTTAGAACTTTCTCCTTCTATACCATAATAGTGAGGAAAATATCTCACCGGTTCTTCAAATTTGACTGCATATTCAGCTACAGTCATATTACCTTGCTTTAATTCTAAAAACTCCATTTCCTTTTTATTTCTTATATCTTCAGGAAAATATTTTTCTAGAAAAACTGTTTTAAAGACCTCCCAAGTTATTTCTTGGTTATTGGCTTCTAACCTTAATTGAGTATTCTCCCACCAAAATTCAGCTTCATCTGCCAGCATATATGTGCTAAAAAGTACCTTCCTATCAGGAGGACAGGCCATTACTCGAAAAATCTTCTCAATTTCCCTAAGCCATGCTTGAGCACCATCAGGATCATAGCCTCCCTTGAAACTTGGTGGGTGGTTTCTTTGAAAACTTTCCAAACCATGATATTCATTGTTTACATTTCGTTGTTGATTCCCTACAGCTTGAGCCAAAGCTTGGAGTGCATCGGCTATAGCTCGATCATTTCTATCGGCCATTTTCTTTTTATTTTCAAAACAACAAAATTTTAAGTTAATAGTTTGTAAATGAAAAATTTGTAGCAAATTAATAAATTAGAACATCTTAAAAATTTAAAATGTAAAAGAAACATATCCACACCCTTTATACATCAATTTATTCTTTACTATAATATGATTAGTATATTTTATCTAAAAACAATGTTAGTAAATTTATTTAAATAAATTTTTATCTAAACCATGTTAGTAAATTAGAACATAGCCACACAATTTTTATAATATAGATATATTTTTATTTATAACCAAGTGTACACTACTTTTGATACATCTATTATTATTTCGTACCACACACTAGTCTACTACAAGTCTACTATTTTGTTACACCAACAAACTTACTTATTTCATTCATACTACTACTTGATTTCCTAATATGTTACTTCCTACTTTATATTACACTACTACTTTTATTTCATCACTATTTTACACATACTTTCTACTACTATTTTACATATTATCATTATTTTTTTACTTTACTAAAAGTTCTGTCCTACTACTTCCATAACATAATATTGATTACAGATGTTGATCGAAGCATTGGCGGGTCTTTCAGTTCCATAATATACAATATTCTCTATCTTCCGATAAGTTTGTCTATCAAGAACCCATGGTACCACAACAGTATCATAAAATTCTTTTGTAATTGGTGGTTCGTCCAGAGTAGGATCGGCTTGATATTTTGCTATTGTCTTATAAGTGGTGGTTTGATTTTCGGCTGATTCTTCACGAAGTTTTTGCATATCCACCACAACAAAAATCATGCTATGATTACCATAAGCTTCCATTGTCCTAGATGGTCAACAAAAGGAAGTTCTTCTTAAATCATATAATACAAAAAATTACACAACATCACAAAACACATATAGAACACAAAACAGATCACATAAAACATAACAAGCACGAATAACATAGAAATCACACAGTCCTAAGAAACAAACCTCAGCTCTGATACCACTATTGTAACGACTACGTTTCTTGTCCGTTTTTAATTTATTACGCTTTTTAATTTACAGAAAAAAAATTTCTACGTAATTCATTTACGTAAAACTAATTATATGTCATAAGTTATTTATTTTGATGCGTTCGCAAATTTGTCAAAATACAAAGTCCAAACATAGTTTAACATACAGTCCAAATACAATACAGTCCCAAATAGTCTGTTACAAAATAAGATACATACAGCTCAACGTAGCATCAAATATAGACAACCAGAAAATTTAAATACAGCATATAGAACATCCAGCTCCTTCCTCAATGATTTCCTTAGCTTACTGTTCTTCTGCTCGCCCAAATAAATTGGGGTCATCACAGGTATCAACCATAGACACAAATCTGGTAAGTACATGATAAACATGATTAGATAATAACAGAAATAGATAAATAATCGTAATAACAATTATAAAACAGATACATGATGAATGATGCATGCTTTCTTGATTATCATGATGCATGACTGAGATCTCAGAGTCCTAATAAAAGGTACCAAAGTCAGAATAGTTTCACCCACTCCAGTGAAACAGTCCCACCCACTCCAGTGAGACCTCCCTCCACTCCGAGGGGATAAAAGGGTACCATAAAATAGTTCCACCCACTCCAGTGAAACCTCCCTCCACTCCGAGGGGAATAAATGTAAATGATATATGTAATGGCTTGCTTTTATTTTTCTTTTTCCTTATCAAAACTCTCATAATTTGGCACTATACACTTTTTAATCACCCAACGTGATTTATTCAATAATAGATATAAGTGCACCATTTTTAAGGATACATATTTCACAATTTTCAACATCTTAAACAATATACATATAACCTTAATACAAATTATAGTTCAACATTAAGTGAGTAACACATAACAACATCAAGTAACATACAACCTTAGTACAAATCAAATTCAATCATTAAATAAGTAACATACAACAACATCAAATAAATAATAAAGTAACATCTAGCTTTAATAAAACAATTAAACATGGTTACAAAATATAAATAATTGGATTTCCTAGTTACTTTCTTACTAGACTACATTCAAATTAATTATTCCTTAAGTTATTTAAGGTTACTTGTTACCTAGGTATTCTTTTACTTCTTTGAAGCATTTTTACAAACACATGGTATACAAAACTTTAAGGCTTATGAAAATAAATGACAACTTAGCTTAAGTCTTATAGAATTAGATGATAAGGTAGCATAATTAATTATCTAAACATGTGTACCATAGTACTTCCCATACCTTAGCTTTTCTTTTGATTGTAGAACTTAGCTACTTGTCTTCAAATTCCTAGCTTTTCACGTGAGCTTCCTTGAGGTGTGTTCTTTGTTTTGGTTTTCTATTTTAAGTGAAAAGGATATGGCTGAAAGTGGTATTTTGTCCGTGCAAATCAGCCCCCACTTTGGTCCCACCATGCTTTTATATAGGCTAGTTTCCTTGGCTTAAGTGAAAATATCACAAGACTTCATCATGTCTAGCTTTTTAGTTGGATTTTTCCTATTGGCTAAAGCTTTCCTACCACACAAGTGTCCTTGTTCATGACAATTCCACACCATTCTACTTCCTTCAGCATTTGCACGTGGGATTTGCTTGCTCTTGGTGCATTCCTTTTGGTAGTTTTCGGCCAAGCTTAGTGTTTTAGGCAAATATGTTGCAATTTTTGGCTTTTAGCTTTAACCGTAGAATAGATATGGTTTAATGCTTTATTTACTTAACATATTTTCTTATATTAACCAAAAGTATTTCTATAATTTATGAAAGCCTAATTTCAATTGCTTTCTTGGAAGTAAAATTTCTAAAATTAGTTGGAAACTAGCTTAAATTTTTAGATGTTTTTAGCTTCCTCCTAATGGCTTTTTCTAAATTCCTATTGGTTTATTTTGTTTTTAATTAATAAAATGTCCAGGCTACTTTATTTAAGAATTCATTTCTTCCATAATTAAGAGAAAAATTCCTAGATTGTATCTTTCCTTTTTCTCTGTTTTTATAAAACCCAGATTAAGCTAGATTCAATTCTTTTTGGAATATCTTTCAAAATCTCTAAAAATTTCATTTTAGTTTTTCTTTACTAGGAATGTCAATAATTTTCTATCTAAAAGCTTACTAGACTTTTGTCAGGTTTCCATGACCTTACTGAGACTGCATGACCTTATCAGAGCTAAAAGGATATTTTGGTCATTTGTACAAATGTTCAAGGGCATTTTGGTCATTTACCTTAGGGACCTAACTGTCATTTTTGAAATTGTCCAAGGATGTTTATGTCATTTTCAAAAATGTTCAAGGGTATTTATGTCATTTGTCTAGGAATGCATATTTATGAGAAAATGCACACATATATATTGAAATCTGAGGGTGTTACATAATGAATATCCAAGGAGGATGGCTTCATTAGCTTTAGCATCAAATTTTCCAAATGAGTCTTTACCATTGTTCAATATATAACACTTGCAGCCAAATGCTCTTAAATGAGAAATGTTTGGTTTTCTACCTTTGTATAGTTCATAAGGAGTTTTCTTTCAAAATGGACCTTATTAGTAATCTATTTAAAATGTAGCAAACTGTACTTACAGTATCAACCCAAAAATGTTTAGGATAATTTGTCTCATTAAGAAGAGTTCTTGCACTTTCTTCAAAGGATCTATTTTTCCTCTCTACAACACCATTCTGTTGGGGTGTTCTTGGAGTTGAAAAACTGTGGTTAATTCCATTTTCTTCACAGAAATTTTCAAAATGATCATTTTGGAATTCCCCACCATGATCACTTCTTATTGAGATAATTTTGCTTCCCTTTTTGATTTTGAGCCAGTTTGACTAATTTTCTGAAGGCATTGAAAGCATCACTCTTGGATGTTAAAAACAAAGTCCATGTGAATGTAGAATAGTTATCAACAATTACAAGCCCATAGAAATTACCTTCTAAACTCATAGTTCTAAAAGGATCAAATAAAATCCATGTGAAGTAATTTAAGGGGTCTTGAAGTAGAAATAATATTTTTACTTTGAAAGGGATTTTTTGTTTGTTTCCCCTTTTGACAAGCATCACATAATTTGTCCTTTTCAAACTTGAGTTTAGGTAAGCCAATAACTAAGTCTTTTCTAATAAGCTTGTTCATATGATGCATGTTAATGTGACTTGCCCTTCTATGCCATAACCAAGTTTCATCAACTTTACTTATTTGACAATTTGTGTTGTGAGTGAATGCATGATCTATAGAGAGTAAATAGATATTACCTTTTCTTTTACCTATATGAATCACCTCACCAGTTTGACCATCACATATCATACAACAATTTTCATTGAATGACACTTTGAATCGTTTGTCACATAGTTTGCTTATACTTAGTAGATTGTGCTTTAAACCTTCCACATAGAGAACATTTCTGATCTTGGTCTTAAAGTTGTCTCCTATATTTCCTTCACCAACTATCTTTCCTTTGTCTTTGTCTCCATAAGTGACAAATCCTCCATCTTTAAAGTCAAATTTGTGAGCATTGATATGTCACCGGTCATGTGTCTAGAGCAGTCACTGTCAAGATATGATAATGATGATCTTGCTCTTAGACACATCTGCAAAATTCAAATCAATTCACAAAGAAAGGTTCCAAATTGTAGTTGAGTCCATAGGGGTTAGCTATTTTCTTTTTCCTTGGCACCCAAATGCAATCTCCATTTGGCACATAGAATCTCTTAGCATAGCATCTATTAGATGTGTGACCTTTCTTCATACAATATTTACAAGTTATAGCACTTGGTGATCTTTTAAAATGAGTCATGTGATTGAACTTTATTTTTGAAACAACTTTTTGATATTTCTGTTTTGGAGGCACAAACTTGGTTTTTCCAAATGATTTTGATCCATGTTTGTAACCCAATCTAGAATTATCTCCAATATATTTTTGCACACTTAGCAT
Organism: Glycine tomentella; assembly: GCA_007407185.1. Taxonomy (NCBI): domain Eukaryota; kingdom Viridiplantae; phylum Streptophyta; class Magnoliopsida; order Fabales; family Fabaceae; genus Glycine; species Glycine tomentella. The sequence goes on from PYAF01005661.1 coordinate 99,562, forward strand.
TTAAGCTAAATTGCATTTTCCTTTATAAAGCCTTTGCAAACTCAACCAAGTAATTCTTTTATGAAAGTACTAACATATGTTTTTCACCTTGACTATTTTTGAACTCATCAAACTCTTTTTGCAAATCTTTATATTTGTCAACATTTGATGAAGAAGAAGAACATATGCATCCATTCATTTTGTAGCTTGAAACAAGTTTTTCATTTTCTTCTTTCAAGCAATTTTTGTAACATGCCATCTAAGATTTCCTTTTAGCTTATTGTTGGATTTTGCAAGTTTTTGGGCTTCTTCATGCATTTCATGGAAAGCATCAACAACTTGATCAAATTCAGAATTTACCTCAGTTTCAACACTTGAGAATTCTCCATCTTCACTTATTGTGGAGGTGAAACGAACATTTGCTTCTTCATTCTCACTTGATGATTCAGAAGTTGTTGACTCATTGTCTTCCCATGCTATATAGGCTTTCTTAGGCTTCCTATCTTTCTTTGTTTTCTTTTCACCTTGTTGCTTTTTCAAGAAGATGGAGCATTTAGATTTAATGTGGCCAGGCTTACCACATTCAAAGCAAGTGAAGTTTGTGTTGTTGTTGTTGTCACTCTTTTTGTTGTTGTTGTTGTTGTTGAACTTTGTGAATCTTCTGCTCTTGTTTCTTCTCATGAATTTGCTGAACTTTTTGACAATTAGATTCATGTTGTCATCATCATCTTCTTCCTTTTCCATTTTAGAGGATGCAACTTTCAAGGCTATGCTTTTATGTTTCTTGTCTGCATCTTCTGCGTTGGTTAGTTGTGACATTTCAAGTTCATAATCAAGAAGCTTACCAAAAAGTGCAGCCATAGACATCTTGGACAAATCTTTTGATTCTTTGAATGCTGTCACCTTTGGTTGCCATGGTCTTGTGAGGCACTTCAAGATTTTGATGTTCAACTCTTCAGTATCAAAAATATTCCCAAGACCAAGAAGTTGATTTACTATATGGGTGAATCTTGTTTGGAGCTGAGATATATTTTCTGTGGAGTTCATCTTGAACATCTCATACTCATGAACTAACTTTGTCAGTGCCTTCATGAGTAACCTCTAACATCTCCCACATCTCCTTTGCACTTTTTCACCTAACAGTTCTAAAAAATTCATCAGAAGAAAGTGCAGAAGTAATCATGTTCTTATCTTTCAAATCATATTGAACAACTTTCTTTTTAGCATCTGGCATTTCATCCCATTCTTTGGGAATCATATCATTACCAACAATTTTTATAGGAATCATAGGGCCTTTTTCTATTGCATTCCAAGCACCTAGGTCATTTGATTGAATGAAGATTTTCATTCTATTTTTCAAAAAACTAAAATGCTCTCCTTCAAAAATTGAAGGACGATTGAGGGAGGCACCCTCCTTAAAGGTAATTTGTGTGGTATTCATTTTCTTTTTAAAGAAAGATAGTGATCTTGAATGGCACTCAAGAACCTGCTCTTGATACCAATTGAAAACAATAGGAATACCCAAAATAACCAAGTGGGGGGGGGTGAATTGTTTAAACTTGGTCTTTTAAAACTTTTTAGAAAATCAGAGTTTATAGCATCTTAATCACAATAGAACCAAGAATACTTCAATTCAATCAAACCACTCAGCCCAAGAAAACAATTGCTAAAAATAGAACTGGTTGGGTAATGAAGATAACTTCAAGAATCAATGATCAAGATTGTTGATACAAAAGAGGAATCACTTGAAGATTGTATAATGGAACAAGCTTGGCTTTGTGCTTTCAACATGTTTTGAAGCTTTGGAGATCAAGTTATGATTAATGTAAAAGGAAGAAGTATTTTCTGATGATCCATGTGCATAACATTCATATCATTCATTTAGCTAATCAAAATTGAGTTTTAATATAACAAGCATTTAGTAAAACAAGCAAGTTTAATCAAAGTTTTTGGAAAAATAAGTCCTTGCTGATTTAATCGATTACCCAATAATAAGAATCGATTATTTTGTTCTTTGTGCCTTCTGGAAAACATTTCAAGAACAATGTAATCGATTACGTATCAGATTAATCGATTATTTTACCTAAGAATTTCATATAAAAACTGATATAATGAATGCTTTAATCGATTACCAATAAGTAGTAATCGATTACATAGGCTAAATAGGAAATATCATCTCACTGACTTAATCGATTACCACAGATAGTAATCGATTACATTATATGCCTATGATTGACATGTCTCACTACATTAATCGATTACCAAATGTAGTAATCGATTACATAGTACAAACTATTTTATGAAGCTATCTGACTTAATCGATTACCAAGATCCTTAATCGATTACATAGTGTATTTCAAAACTAGGAGCTTGTTTTCTTAATCGATTACAAGTCGGGATAATCGATTATTCTATTCGTTGCTTAAACCCAGAACCTCTGTTGAATAGTTTAATTGATTACAGTCTTGAAATAATCGATTACATATGCGAATTAACTGATTACAGGAGCGTATGTAATCGATTACTGACAGTTAGAAAGCTTGTTATAAATAGAACCCATGCTCAACTGTTTTTGCCAACTTGATCAATTCGTATACTGAGCATTCTAAGGCTTTCTAAACATTCTTGTAGTGGTTTTTCTGGGTTTATTGAGTTCTTGCTTTCACCAAACACTTATGGGTTATTGAGAAATGAGTGAAGCAAGTTCTTTCTTTTTCAAAGCTTAGGGAAAGTCATATTCTAAGGTTGCAATCATTCTTATACCTGATGAAATCATTCATATGCATATTGTTCATTGGATCATCAGGTAATTTCTTTCCTTAATCTTTGCAATTGTATTTCTGTTTTGAATTTTATTTTGATTTGTCTATTGTAAATAGGTTTCTTGCTTGTAATCTAGAGATAGGGTTTCTCTAGGGATTTTGCTGAGTAGTGTTCTCAGTGGGTTGTCTCTAAGAATCTAATAGTGTGTTAGATTTCTGAACTTTATCTAGGGTTGATAAAGAGAGGCTTTGTAATAACTTGTAAGAACATAAATTTATAATAGTGAAACTCCATTCTAGTGTTGAGTGAAAGAAAACTGGATGTAGCTTCATATTGTTTGAAGTGAACCAGTATAAATCTGTGTGTGCTATTCATATTCTTCTTATTTGCTATATTTTATCTTTCTTGTTTGTGAGTTCTTGTTATCAACCAAGCTTTTGAGGTATTACATATCTTAGGTTGAACTTTGGATTGAATAAGGGTTCTTGTTTACAAAAGTGATAAAGATCCAAAAAGGGAAAAACTCTGATTTTATTCAAGAAATTTTTTTAAATTACCAAGCCTAACCAATTCACCCCCCTCTTGGTTAAGTGTGAGTGTTTCCATATTTTACAAAGATAACAAGAAAAGATTAAGTAATGGAAAAACAACACAAGAATTTATACTGGTTCACTTCTCAAGAGAAGCTACATCCGGTTTCTTCTAATCAACACTAGATTAAAGTTCTATTATTATCAATTTCAGTTCTTACAAGCTCTACAACAATCACTGTTTATCAAACCTAGATAAAGAACAGAAATCTAAAACCCTATTAGATTCCTAATGATCAAGGCATAGAGAACCCTTCTTTACTCTTCCCTCTAGAGAAACCCACTCTAGAAAAAGCTTAAAGAACCCTTTACAATAATTTCAAACTATCAAGAATACAAAAACGAATTTACAACATAAGATAATGGAGAGAGACAACCTGATGATCCGATGAATATGAATGAATATTGTTTATCAATCAGAGTTGAAATGCAGTAATCAAATTCAAAGCTTACTCTCCAAAATATCTTTGAAAATCTTGCCCAATAAATCTTTCAATAAACCATGAAGATTAAAGAGTGAGACAAGAACTTTGCTAACTTAGAAAATCCTTACTAACTTTGAGAAGGCTTGTGTATGCTCAGAAAAATCAAAGTCTGTTAGTTAAGTTTTCAGACAAGCCTTCAATCTATTTATAACACACTTTTATAACAGAATGTAATCAATTAAAGCATCACGTAATCGATTAAATTATCAGTGTAATCTATTAAATTGTCAAATAATCGATTAAAATGTCCATAGCTCATCTTGGAAAATTGCAATGAGCAAAGAAATCGATTATTCTGAGTTGTGATCGATTAAAATATATAGGTTTAGTTTTAAAACAGGCTTGTGTAGTCAATTACATATTGTGGTAATTGATTAAAGCAGATAGGCACAAATCCAGAATGTACTTATGTAATCAATTATAAAATATGGTAATCGATTAAACCATTCAGGCACATATAAAAATGAACTTCAGTAATCGATTACGATTCATGGTAATCGATTAAAAAAACAGCAAAACATGATTTTTGTTTTGTGCTATGTAATTGATTACAACAACATAGTAATTGATTAAAATGTTCTACATGGATTTCCAGAATTAAAACAGAAGCTTGTAATCGATTAATTCGATGTGTAATCGATTAAAGCAGTGGAATTTTTGTTTTTCCAAAAACTTAACCATAAGAATTTCATTTCCTTTGAAAACATGTATTGCTTTTATGCTTTAATGAAATCATGTATGCAAGTTAATGATCATGTTCATGCAATGCAAGGATCATAAGATTAGCCTCTCATACACTTGATCAAATTAAAAATTCCTTGGTATGTGAAAAGCTCAAAACATTCTTTTAAGGCACAAGCTTTTTCTTTAGTTTCATCTTCTTGCGACTCCCCTTATATCCAACATATGCTAGGTATCCTTGATGAGTCTAACATATGCTAGCATGCTTGTTATGTGCTTGTCTATATGATATTGCATCTTATTTGGCTATTCATCACATATGCTTCAAAATTTGAAATATGCTGCATAATCACTGTTCATTATGCAATATTGACTATAATAATCGATTACTCATCAAAATAATTGATTACTTGTGCATTAAAAGCCCTTTTACAAACACACTTGTGCTTAAGTAATCGATTATCTTGACGAATTAATCGATTATGTGTTGTCTAAATTGAAGCTTGTAAAAATTAAACTCTAGAGTAATCGATTACAGTAACGAATTAATCGATTACTGGACATTCGGAACTTATTTTGAATTAATTTCTCACTGGAATAATCGATTACCATGAGTAGTAATCGATTACAGTGTGTTACTCTAGCTTTAATTCTCATTGGTGTAATCGATTACACTATGATTTAATCGATTACACCTTGTTGCAGAGTCTCTATTTGCTTACGAATTAATTGATTACGAGCTTGTGTAATCGATTATCTATGGTGTTACTGCAAAATCTACAGATTTCTTGGAAATCAAAACTACCCAACTGACTCCAAATTCAAAATTCAAATCTGCTACTAACAATTAAGCTTCTGAGTATTCAAAATAGTTGTTACCCACATTCAAGTTTCCAAAAAATTTAAGCCTTAAAACTCTATAAATACAACTTTTTATGAGAGAAATAATCACACCATTCTCTCTGAGTCTAAACCTCTGTCCAATCTCTTTTCATTCATAACCCATTATGTCTGCCCCTAAGAGATCAAAATCCACCAAAAGAAAGATTGGTGAATCTTCTAATCCAGCAATAAATAGATTAGATCAATGGTTCTCTAGTGAGTCTGAGAAAATGAACTAAATGCATTTCAATGCCACAAAACTCATCTGCCCTCCCAAATACCTTGACCTTAATTGGTTTGCTACTGAGGAGTTTTAGTTCCCTGCAATGATTGAAGCCCAGGGATTGAAGAAATTTGTAGAGCTGAAGGGTACATTTTACCCTGAATTAGTGAAGGTGTTCTACACCTGTGCTAAAATGAGTATGGATGGCACCATCTTATCTTAAGTAAATGGGGTAGCCATGGAGATCACTCCTGATGTTTGGCATGACGTGGCTAGTATTTCCTTTGAGGGTGTAAGAAAATTTGATGAGGAGGCTGAGGGCTACAATAAGATTGATACATATAGAGGGATGATTCAGGACCCTCAAATGAGGCTGAAGCTAAGGCTTAGTACTGGCTCTATGACTTGTGAAGACAGACTTATTCACTATATAATTACATATATTCTGACTCCTAGATCATCGAATCATGCTCAAGCCACAAATGATGATCTACAGCTTGTTTATGGGATGAAGAACTCCACACAGATGAACTGGATCCTCATTATTGAGGAAATCATGCTGAAAGCTAAGAGATTGATCAGTTATGAATTTCCTTATGCTATTCTGATATCCATATTCATTGATTATTTTTCAAGAATGATGTTTCTAATGAGGTTGTTGACAACACTACAAACATCACTAGCCTCATCAAAGAAAAGCATCTGAACAAGCTTGGGATGATGAAGACTCCTTATGGATGGCGGATGATAGATGGTTGGACAACCACTTCCACTTGCAGATTCTAGAGAAGGAGGAGATGAAGAGGAAGAAGCTGAAGATGCCCCTGCTCAACAACATTACTCTCTATTTGAATCTCTCATGATTCAAAAGATGGATGCTCTATTGCCCCTGCACCATGAGCATAGGGCTGAGACCACTTCTTCCATGGAAGAGATAGCTTCTTGGCTAGAAAATATTGAGATTAGATTGGCTATTAAGGAAATTGATGATCTTTAGTCTAGTTGGTGTTATTTCTTAGATTGTTTATGGTTTGGTTTTAAAGATGTTTTGTTATGATTAATGTACTGCACTTTTCCCTTTCATTGAATAAAACTTATAGTTTATGTTTATTTTTCTCCTTGCTTATAATCTTTATAATGATAATTTTGTCTTTGACAAGCCAAATAGGGGAGAAATAAAATGAACATCTACATATGATCTATCTTGTTGTCTTGCTCTATTTTATTGCTCTGAACCTTATGCAACTATATAAAATAACCTAAGTCAGGGAGAGCAATTTAAGAAATGATTTCTGTTTATACAAGACTATGCAAGTTTACTTGACACTTTACTTAACACTTGCTCTTGGCAAAAGGCTGATTTGATTTCAGGTTATCAAGTATAAGTCTCCTATTATTCATTCCTCAAAGCATTTAAAGGCTAACAAATGTTCGGTTAATATTTGGCATGTTCAAAGCCAAAAGGGGGAGATTGTTGGATATAGGGGGAGCTGGAAGAAGATCAAGTCAAGGATGAGGCCTGTACCTTTGAATAAAGATTTTAGCTTTTCACATATCAAGACATTTGTAATTTGTTAACTGTTTGAGAGGCTAATCTTATGATCCTTGCATTGCATGAACATGATCCTTAACATACATACATGATTTTACTAAAGCATAAAGTTGCTCATGTTTACAAAAGAAATGAATTTCTCATGGCTAAGTTTTTGGAAAAACAAAATGTCACTGCTTTAATCGATTATCAGCTTGTGTAATCTATTAAAAAGACATGAGGAACACTTTAATCGATTATAATCATATCGTAATCGATTACATAGCATAAAACACAGAGCATGCATGACTACGTTAATCGATTACCAATCAATTGTAATCGATTACATAATCTTAAATCAAAACAATGCATGGCTGCCTTAATCAATTACCATTCACTCGTAATCGATTACACATGCTTATTTTGAAACCAAGGCTGACTAGTTTAATCGATTACAACTCGTTTTAATCGATTACTTTGTTCTTAAATCTTTTCCAGTTTGTGCCTAGAACACTTAATCAATTATTTGGAATATTAATTTATTACATGAGTTAATTTAATCGATTACATTCAGTTACAGAAGTTAGTTATAAATAGTTTGAGTTTTTTTTCTGAAACACACAACACTTGACTTCAAAATTTTCAAAGTTTTCATAAGCCTTTTGAAAGTAAGAAAAGTTCCTCTGAGTTAGAAAGTACTTGTCCCACATATTTAGATCTTCATGGTGTATTGAAAGATTTATTGAGCAAGATTTTCAAAGAAGCTTTTGTAGAGAAAGTTGTGAAACTTGTCTTTTCATTTCAACTCTGATTGGTAAATCATATTCATTGGATCATCAGGTTATCTCTCTCCATTAACTCTTATTGTAATTTGTTTTTGTATTTTTGGTTATTTGTAACAATTACAAAGGATTCTTGAAGCTTTTTCTAGAGTGGGTTTCTCTAGAGGAAAAGAATAGAGAATGGTTCTCTATGTCTTGATCACTAGGTTTTTAATAGTGTTTTAGATTTCTATTCCTTATCTAGGTTTCATAAAGAGTGATTGTTGTGAAGCTTGAAGAACTAAAATTTGTTAATAGTTGAACTCTAATCTAGTGTTGATTAGAAGAATTGGATGTAACTTCTCTTGAGAAGTGAACCGATATAAATTCTTGTATTGATCTCTATTCTTTAATCTTTTCTTGTTATCTTGATCTGAGGTTCTTGGTGAAATCTTTATTACTCAACAAGTTAACTTTTAGCAACTATTTTCCTAGGCTGAATAGTTTGATTGATTTGAGGCATTCTTATTTTAATTGTGATTAAGATCCTTTAACTCTGATATTCTAAAGAATTTTAAAAAGACCAAGTTTAAATCAATTCATCCCTCTTGGTTATTGTGTGTATTCCTATTGTTTTCACAAGGCCATCGGACCTGTCAACACATTTTGGGCCCATTAGTCGAGAAACCAATTTCACCACTACCAAACGATGAGATTACAAATCCAATGATATTTTAAAGAATCCTTGTGGAGTCTCTCGGCGGGTCAGTTTAGTGCCATCTGTTCCCCAACAGATCCACCCACGACATCAGTTAATGAGGTCCCTACCTTGTATCTCTATACAAGTAGAAGATGTCATACTAGTCTTATTGAGATCATCAATGCCCTTTCTTGATGATTCAAGACTAGGAACAAGCTTTAAGCAATAGACATGTAGTGTTCTCGAATCCTTATGATCATGATCCCTATCATAGATCCTTAAGAGTACACTTGTTCTATTCCTAAGGCCTTTATCTTTAAACGCATATTGCTATAAATATAGGTGAGACATAAATATGATAAAAATAAAGTTTGCTCTTATTTATCATGAAATAATAAATAGTACAAGGTGTTCAACTGATAAATCAGATTGTCTCTAGGACACCTACATACTAACAATCTCTCACTTGGCCTAGAGCCAATCAGGTCGACGTGTCAAACCTAAAGACTCATAATGACTATCATGTTTTCTCTGAGAGAGAGACCCTTCGTCAGAGAATCGGCCAAATTATCATCAGTGGGAATGTAGGCCATCTTTATCTCCTGCCTTTTCTATAATTTCTCAGATGAGGTGATACTTGCAGAACACGTGCTTGGACCTTTGATAAGACCTAGGTTCCTTGCCCTGGGCTATAGCTCCAGTGTTGTCACAATACATAGGTATTGGATCAACAATGGAAGGAACCACTCCAAGTTCAGAAATGAACTTCTTGATCCAGACTGCCTCCTTAGCCGCTGCTAAAGCTGCTATGTATTTTGCCTCGGTAGTTGAGTTTGTCGTGGTCTCTTTCTTGGAACTCTTCCAACAAATTGCTCCACCATTTAAGGTGTAGACAAAGCCTGACTGAGATTTACAGTCATCTCTGTCACTTTGGAAGCTAGCATTAGTGAATCCCTTAACTTTCAGCTCATTACTGCCACCATAGATCAGAAATAGATCCTTAATCCTTCTCAGGTACTTCAGGATCGTCTTTAAGGCGTCTAGTGAACCTCTCCAGGATTAGCCTGGTATCGGCTCGTAATGCTCACAGCATATGACACATCTGGCCTTGTACATAGCATAGTGTACATGATGGATCCAATTCCTGATGCATATGGAATCTTCTCCATGCGTTCCCTTTCAGCTGGTGTTTTCGGACACATAGCTTTAGAGAGATGAATGCCATGACTGACAGGAAGAAAGCCCCTTTTTGACCCATCTATGCTAAACCTTTTTGGCATTTTATCTATATACTTGGATTGGGATAATCCCAGGAACCTCTTGGATCTATCTCTATAGATCTTAATACCTAGTATATAGGTCGCCTCTCCCATATCCTTCATGGTGAAGTTCTTTGACAACCAAATCTTCATGGACAGTAACATGGGAATGTCATTTCCAATGAGTAATATGTCATCTACATATAGCATTAGGAAAACAACAGCGCTCCCACTAACCTTCTTGTAGACACATGGTTCATCTTCATTCTTGATAAAGCTGTTACCCTTAGCAACTTCATCAAAACGAAGATTCGAGCTCCTAGAAGCTTGCTTAAGCCCATATATTTTGAAGTTTGCATACCATATGCTCTTGGCCTTTGGACTCAAAACCTTCAGGTTATGTCATATACACTTCCTCCTTCAAGAAACAATTCAAGAAGGCGGTTTTGACATCCATCTGCCAAACCTCATAATCATGATATGCTGTTATAGCTAGCATAATCCTAATAGACTTGATCATAGCAACAGGCGAGAAGGTCTCCTCAAATTCAATTCCTTGCCTTTAACGGTAACCCTTTGCAACCAACCTAGCTTTATAGGTTTGGATGTTGCCATTAGCATCAGTCTTCTTCTTGAAGACCTACTTGCACCCAATAGGAACTATTCCCTCAGGTGGTGGAACCAAGGTCCATACCTTGTTTTGATGCATCAAATTTATTTCAGACTCCATGGCTTCTAGCCATTCTGAGGAGTCAACATCCTTGACTGCCTCAGTGTAGGAAGTAGGCTCGTCATCCTCAACGGTCTGTTGAATCTAAATCACAAATCCGTACCTCTTAGGTGGATAATTAACCCTAGCACTCCTATGGGGCTGGGTGTCTATTGCCTCTAGTTGAGGCATTGCCTAATCAATAGACTCGAGCTCCGCTATCTGTCCTTGTAAGTCTTGAATTTCTTAAAGTTCTACCTTACTCCCATTATCTTCTTTAGAAAGTAGATTCTCCTCAAGAAAAGTAGCATTCTTGGACACAATGACTCTTTGGTCCTCAGGGTAGTAAAAGTAGTATCACTTAGTTTCTTTACGATAACCTATAAAGTAGCACAAGGTGCTCCTAGGCCCTAACTTTTCAAGTGCTAGGGTCTTGACATAAGCTGGACAACCCCATACCTTGAGATAACTCAAGTTTGGCTTCCGGCCCCTCCTTATTTGATACGAAGTAGTTAGAAAAGATTTTGACGGAACCCTATTAAGAAGATGTAGCGTCGTATGTAAGGCGAATTCCCAAAACCATTTTGGGAGCTTCGTACCACTCATCATAGACCATACCATGTCTAGCAAGGTTCAGTTCCTCCTCCCAGACACACCATTTTGATGTCGTGTGTAAGGAGCCGTCAATTGTGAGATAATCCCATTCTCTCTTAGATAATCTTGAAACTCCTAACTCAGATATTTGCCACCTCGATCAAATCGAAGTGTATTAATCATATTGCCAAGTTGTTTCTCCACTTTATTCCTAAACTCTTTGAACTTTTCAAAGGCCTCAGATTTGTGTCTCATAAGATACGCATATCCAAATATGGACTTATCATCAATAAAGGTAATGAAATAGGAATATCCTCTTCTAGCCTGAGTAGACATGGGCCCACAAACATCAGGATAAATGAGTTCTAATAACTCATTGACTCTATGACTCACAAGTTTCTCAACCTTGGTCTTCGTCATTTTGCCAGCCAAACAAGACTCACAAGGTCCAAAGGATTCAAAATCCATAAAATCTAGATAACCATCATGATGGAGTCTAGACAGTCTTGTCTCATTAATGTGTCCCAACCTATAATGCCAAAGATAGGATCGATTACCTAATCTTGGCTTCTTAGGTTGAATGCTAAGAATGTCATTATTCGAATCTAAATCCAAAACATACAATCCATTCACCTTGGATGCGCAAGCATAAACAAGATCATTCATAATGATGGAAAACTAGAAATAGAAATAATGTTTCGGAAAATAGACGGAACATAGAAACAATTATTCAAATGTAAAGAAAGGCCCGCAGGCAACATAAGATCCACATCCCTAAAGAAGTCAATATGATGAATGAATGTATGTAGTTACCAATCAATCTGGTTGTATGAATGTCAATGCACAGACTAATCTTTCTTGGAATCTCTTTATCTCACAAACACATCATTCCAAAGTCAATAACTCTTTGATCTCCTCACAAGATGTGTCTCTCTAAGTAAAAACAATTTCTTGAACTTTTGAATGCACTTAGAGCTTTTTGTAAGTTTCACTCTCAAAGTAGATTTCTATCTCAAAAAAAAATGTTCTGGTTGTTTTAAGTGTAGACCCATAAAGCCTTTAAATAAAAAACTTATTTAACAAACTGTAATCGATTAATTCGTTAAGGTAATCGATTATTTTAACATATGTAATCAATTAAGTCAATCAGATAATTGATAGTTTGTTCTTGAGCTTTTATGAAAAACTTTCATGAACAACTTAATCTATTAATACGTGATGTAATCGATTAACACAAATAATTGATTTACGAAAACAAGCTGTAGTAATCGATTACATGATATTGGTAATCGATTAAATAAGATAAACTCATATAGAAACAAGCCTTTGTAATCTATTACGATTTCTTGTAATCGATTAAAGCAGACACTCATTATATGTAAAATGCACTTAGTAATTGATTACGATTTTCCTTCATCAATTAAAGCAGATAGACATATTTTGAAATAACACTGGGTAATCGATTACAGAAGAGTGGTAATTGATTAAAGTGTTCATCATGGATTTTCCAAAAAAAATAACACCCATATGTAATTGATTACATAATAGTGTTAATTGATTAACACAATGCAAAAACTGATTTTTCCAAAAACATAAGTCATGTGATTTTCTTTGCAAATGCAAGCATTGAATCCTATATACTACATATGAATGCATGTAAATGAATTATGCAATGCAAGGATCACTACGCAATGTACTTGAACCACTTAGACAAATTACAAATGCCATCAAAATAATTGGGCATATAAAAAGCTAAAACTTTAAGCCAAATACTTCAAACTTGCTTTGATAAACTTGCAGCTCCTACTTCCAACTCCCCCTGTATCTAACACCTTGTCCTTAGACTTCTCCTTTCTTTTACCCCTGCCTTTTCCCTTCTTCTTTTTGGGTTTGCCCTTGGGCTTGAGCTTGTTTGTCTCTACAGACTTGCCCTTACCCTTATTAGGCCCACCAATTAGAAGGGCTTAGGTCATGTTCTTTTTAATAGCACCCTCAATAGTGGTCAGCAGATTCAACAACTCTGGGAGTGTTGTCTCCACCTTATTCATATGGTAGTTGACCATAAAACCGTTAAATGAAGGTGGCAAGGACTGTAGAACTAAGTCAACATTTAGCTCATGGTCCATGATAAAACCTAGAGAACCAAGTTTCTCTATAAGCCCAATCATCTTGAGGACGTGCGGTCGCAGTGCCCTCAACCATCTTGCAGCCAAACAGTTCCTTGGAGGTTTCAAAATTTTCAGCCCTCCCTTGCTTATCATAAAGCTCTTGCAAATGCAAGATAATGGAGGGAGCATCTGTAACGCCCGGCCACTTGCAAGATCAACGACTGTCCCTACATACCAACACAAGACTTTTCAGTGTGCTTTGTCCTCACTCACACACTTCCTGAGAAACTTCCCAGGAGGTCACCCATCCCAGAATTACTCCAAGTCAAGCACGCTTAACTGTGAAGTTCTTATGTTATGGGCTACCGAAAAGTAGATGCACCTTGTTGGTATAGGTAGTACCTATTAAAT
>PYAF01005661.1:113337-134636 GCA_007407185.1 Glycine tomentella
ATGTACAGTCCCATACCTGCACAGCCTCTGGATCCCTCTCGTTCGGGTGTGTATTCGATTCATTCATGTACCCCTCCCGCTGGAAGCCTGCCAGGAGCTGCTCCTTGTCCGTGCCTCACTGCACCGGCGATCACTCCCCGCCCTCGTCAGCGCCCGGGATGTTACAGCATCCATATGCTTATGCTGACACTGAAGCTCAACAAAAATAGATGCAACTAATATGCATATTGCCTACTCATTGTCCGCTAGGTGTTGTCTATGGGCTTCCCGGTCATACTCAGCATACCCATCTTTCCCTTGAGCAGGGGTAACAGGAATAGGAGAATCCAAAACATACATTATCTTTTTAGAACGTAAAACTATTTCTACATTTCGATACCAATCCGTGAAGTTTGGACCAATTAACTTGTTAACATCCAGAATTAAGCGTAAATTAAAATTTTCGGCCATTACTCAGTTGATGAAAATAAAAATAAACATACATAAGTATTTCACGATATTTAATAACCAAATATGGAGACTTTTAAACATATATGGCCCTCCCACTATTTTCTCTAAAATCAATGACCCTCGGTGATTGATTTAAGTTATCCTTCATAAGGATATTAGTAGTGGGCTAAGAGGACGACTAAGTTCATTAGTCTCCAGCTGTGCCTGCAAAACTAACTTATCTAGTGGGTTGATCTTATCAACAACATCTCTATATCTTCTCTTAGATCATTAGGTTGACAAATCTGTCACTTAGTGTCACATCACTATGTAACAATCCGAACACATTGCCCTAGATGCATAGACCTAGCTAATGTTAGGGATTTAACCACTGCAAGCGTACCATTCTATCGCTGTAAGTTTCAAATTTATAAAAGTTCGTCTCCACAGGGATTTGGGTTTACGTCAGTTGATTAAAATTAACAGATTAGTAGTTATATACAGATGATAAAAAGCGAAGATTCATTTGTTGTTTTTGTTGTGTAAAATAAAGATAACGGAAAATAAACAATTACGGGAAATAAATAAACGGATACAAGTCAAGTAAGTGTAGGATTGGATTTCGTCTTGCTTATCCCTTTTTAATTGATTTTACCTATGCATGTTCTATTCTTATTGCCGCACACGTTTAAGTAACCCTAATTCAATTGCTCACAATTACGATCCTATGGATATTTTACTAAATATCGATCCCTCGCAAATTTAATTAAATACCCAAGCATTAAGAACTTAATCATGTGTTTAATGCGATCGAAACATTAAGCCCTATTCCTAGCAACGTAACGTAACGAGTGATTAAATTCAGTTCAAACCCTAAATTTACTTTCCAGTCGCCTTTAGGGTTAATTTCAAACTAACGGTTAATTAGAATCAAGCATTAAGCGTAGAATAAAATCACCAGCAAGAAATAGAACAATGCATAAATAATTAAAAGAGCATAGGGATAAGAAGAGTACGTCCAATCCTTAGGGAAGTTTAAGTGAACATGGGCAGAACCTCCTCGAGAGAATCACCGACTAAGCTCGTCATCGACCCTCTCTTCGGCAGAATCTCCTTACACAATTCACTCTACCTCACTTCCCTAAGTTCTACACTCACTTAGGAACTAAGAAAGCAAGAAAGAAGATTAAGCTGGTGCCTTGGGAGAGAATTTGAGTGAAGAATGATGCTCCCACCTTCAAAATTCGTCTCTATTTATAGGGAATGGTCTCCTGGCTGCTTGGGTCGCCTGGGCGACCAATTTCTTCATAAACCAGGCACCTGGGCGAGCTAAAGGCTGCTTTCTTGGAACTTGCACTCGCCCATGCGAGTGAAATAGGCACAATTTGGCCGCCTGGGCGAGTTAAAACTTAGCCTTGAAGGAATTGTTGGGCCTGAAATGCTGTTTGAGGCTTCTTCCTTTGCTTAGTTCACCCCATGCTCCTATTTTCGCAAGCTTGGTTCTTCCGTAACCTTCAGACCTAGCAAGATTGAACCAATTAATTGGACAAAATCTTTTCGAAACATAAAAGCATGACTTACCTTTACATAATCATCATTTGACTAGGTTTTTAGGGTTATCTTGTGACTAAATCAATTAAAATAACGGATAAGTGCCATATTGTAATCCTATTTTTACTGAAATGTGGCACTTATCAGCTAAGCCTGTAGCCTATACACCTATTTTAGCACAAACCATCATCCTAAGTGTCGTACACTTTGAATAACACTGCCACCCAACAAAATGATAGGTCTTAGCTGAGCTAGAGAGTACTGCTATGTAGAAGGGATTTGAGTGCCATTGATGATGGGAGGCAATCAAAACATGCTAGATAATTTTATTTGAGGGTTCATTTTTAGTCTCATCTTTAATTTTTATTTTATATTGCATGCATAATTAGACATACAAACTAACTATCACATAGTTCATTTTCAATGGCTTGTCTTATCATGCATACTAGTCGTAGAGTGACCGCATCTAATAATCATGCATAGTAGTCGCGATTTTAAAATTTAAAATTTAAAATTTCTAATTAAAAATTTGAAATTGAAACTTTGAAATTCGAAATTTTAAAATCAAAATATAAATCATGCATTTTAAAAATTCAAACACAACGGTGGATGATCATGGTGCCTTTCATTTTTCCATCCAAAGTGTCTTCAAGCCTCGAATCAAAAACGTCATCGAACTCGCTCGGGACCATCAACATGGCCGAGCATCCTCCTTGGTCTCTCCACGGTCCAACAAGCTTGAAATTTATCGATTCAAATTTTACATCCAAAATAATTAAAGTAAAAGACATAAAATTTAAATTGGGACAAATACAATCCCTTTTAACCAATAATAAATTGAGACAAATACAATCTCATTTAACCAAATCTTAAAATCTAAAATTTAAAATTAAAATTTAAACATACATGCAAAGTACCATGATCATCCATATGTTCATGTACCTAAAAGGAAGGTTAGGAAACAAACAAACAATTTGCTAATTCTAAGCCACCATCGAATTCATCTTCATCAAAATATCAACATTTGATAATCAACCCAAAAAAATGCCAAGATTCAAAATTTAAAATGTGATGGGGCCTTAGATATATATAGGCGGCGGCTATGGTAGGTGTTCTTAACCACCATGGCTTTTCCACTTCTAGTCTAAATAGACTTGATAAAAAAAAAATCCATAGCCCCAAGACTCCTCTTGGCCGCCACTTTTGTCTCCACAAAGTGGTGTCACACTTTGAACATAATCAAAAGAAAATAATCCTTTAATAAAGAGTAAAAGGAAATTTAAAGAATCTTTTTCAAGAAAAGGATGACGATTTCAAAATGGTTTTTGAAAATTTGTTTGCTAATAAAACACCATGCGTTTGTAGAACAAACTGGTTCTGGTACCACGTGAAAGTTCGAAAAATGCAGCACTTTGGTCCAACCACAATGTGCTGACATGAGGGTAAAAACAAAAAAATTTTGATGCAGAAACATAGACCATCTATGCACCTCATGTATGTGTGCTTAGGAATTACTCATTGAAACACGTTGGGGTTTTAGAAATACCTTTATCACTTGAAGGCTGAAAGAAGATGACGCCCTCCAATGGTGATCCACACAGTTATCTCCTTCTTGCAAGTGAGAATTTCTTCTCCTTGATTCCTCCTTCTCCTAGATGGCTTGACAGGTGCATGAAAAGTGTGAGGCTTTCAAGTATTTTGGTTTCTTTTCTCAAGACTATAATGGTTCCTTAAGGTCAGGTGAAGGTGCTACAAAAGAGGAGAAAAGATGAGGGAGAGGAAAAGTTAGAACTTGGTTCAGAACCAAAAGAGGAAGGGGCGAAAATTTCTACTCTTCAATCCTCCCCACATAGGTGCCTATTTAAGGTGAGATGAGGTTGTTGCATTGCATGATCCTCTCACTCTAAATTAGCCTAAGTTGTTGGAAATTTTTTTGAAAAATAATCTAGCAAGATTCTCTCCAAAAACCGCCACCCTCTCTTCCTCTCCTCCCTCCAAAGTTTGTTGCAACAATAACTTATTTGAATTTAGAATTCAAATAACAATGTTGTTGAGAGAATCTTCATTCAATCTTTATTGGATAATTCATTTAGATAATATGAATTATCCTTAACAACCAATGTTGTTGAGAGAATCTTCATTCAATCTTTATTGAATAATTCATTTAGATAATGTAAATTATCCTAAACAACCTAACCTCATAGAATTTAAAATTCAAATTCAAATTTCAAATTTCAAATTTAAACTTAAATATAAATTTAATCTCATCCCAGTTTGTGATTTGAATTTGAATTTGAATTCAAAATTCAAAATTCAAATTCAAATTTCGAATTTGCCAAAAACTTATTTTGGTCAAGTCAACTCCTTGACTTACTAAGATTCATGGCTCAAGGCTCATCGGGCCTGTCAACACATTTTGGGCCCATTAGTGGAGAAAACAATTTCACCACTAATGCCCCAAATAGGGCACATGATTCATGTGGGCTTGAAGTCCAACTCTAACCCAATTTAACTCATAGTCTTGATGAAGCCCAATAACTAATTATTGGTCCAAACTCGCTATAACTTGTAACAAAGAATAACCTTTGTGTGTGACCCATTAGGCCCAATTAGTCAATGACATAAATAAACTTGGACCAATTAAACTCTTTCAACGAGCCCAATTCATTTAATGACCACATAAGACACTAGCAATGCTCTGCGGCCCCAGAACTAATTGAGTTGATCAAGTGATCTACCTTTCTAATTTGGATATTGTGTCTCCATCATCCTACATCGTCATTCACATTTAGTCGAGAGCAAGGATAAAGTAACATCTCTCTTTATTGACTAAATATAGCTTTTCATAGGAACTAGGAATTTTATTCTATTAACTCTAAGACAGATCATGACTCCTCATGATCTTTTACTATGCATAGGTTCCCGAGTCAACTAGAAGTCATCCAAGCGCTACCGGTCTTGTGAATGACTAATCCCTCGTAAAGGATTGTGATTCCTTTCGGCATGTCCATCTATACTCATGTATTCAGGTTATACCCAAGAGTAGATCGTTCTCCCCATTTTCAGGCGGATAGAGTCGTACAGTCAAAGTATAACCCTAGGACACAGTATTCGATGATATCCTCAAGTTTAGGATGATCCGCACTACCAAACGATGAGAGGCTTTACAAATCCAATGATATTTTAAAGAATCCTCGTGGAGTCTCTCGGTGGGTCAGTTTAGAGCCATCTGTTCCCCAATAGATCCACCCACAATATCAGTTAAGGCATCACTGTGCCTGCATTTCATGAGGTCCCTACCTTGTATCTCTATACAAGTAGAAGATGTCGTACTAGTCTTATTGAGATCATCAATGCCCTTTCTTGATGATTCAAGACTAGAAACAAGCTTTAGGCAATAGATATGTAGTGTCCTCGAATCCTCATGATCATGATCCCTATCATAGATCCTCGAGTGTACACTTGTTCTATTCCTAGGGCCTTTATCTTTAAATGCATATTGCTATAAATATAGGTGAGACATAAATATGATAAAGATAAAGTTTGCTCTTATTAATCATGAAATAATAAATCAGATTGTCTCTAGGACACCTACATACTAACATTTGAGGCCAAAAGGCATGGCCCTATAGTAGAAATTGGCATCTGCGGTGATGAATGTCGTTTTCTCTTTGTCCGGGTCGTGCATTATTATCTGGTTGTACGCAGATTATACATCCAGGAAACTCAGTACTTGGAACCCGAACGCACCGTCAACTAATCTTCAATGTTGGGTAGAAGGTATGCATCCTTGGGACGTGCCCTGTTGAGATCAGTATAGTCGGTGCACATTCGCCATTTGCCGTTGGCGTTTTTGACCATGACGAAATTGGCAAGCCAAGTGGAGCACTTGACTTCTGTGATTAAATTAGCTTTGAGGAGCTTGTCAACCTCCTATTTGACTGCCTTGCATCTCTCTTCTTCTATCTTCTTCTTCTATGACATTTGTAGGACATCAGCTAAGCGTTTATGCTCATGGCTAATGAGGTCTTTGCTGAGCTACGTGCACTGCCTGGGTTTGAGTCCGAGCTACAACTTGATAAGCTCTTCGATAGGCTTTGGGCCTTTGTCGATGGTGTCATCATGTGTGGAAAATAAGGAACACTTCACAATTAACCAAGAGGGGGGGGTGAATTGGTTAGTCTTGGTAAAATAAAATTTTCTCAATGAAAAACAGAGTTTTCAAAAACAAATAAGAGTTTATTGCCCTTTGGATCTTTATCACAAAAAAACTTGAACAACCTTTATCCAATGATCAATCCAAGACTTGAAACACCACCCAGAGAATTCACACAACAGAATTAATTTCTAGAATAACCAAAAATGTTAAAGATAAATCAAGACAAATGATTTATACTGGTTCACCTCAAAACCTATGAGGCTACATCCATTTTCTTCTACTCAACACCAGAGTAGAGTTACACTATTGCAAAATATTCTTACAAGCAATTATACAAGCCTCTCTTTATCAACCCTAGATAAAGTTCAGAAGTCTAAAACCCTATTAGACTCTTAGAGACCAAACCCCTTTGCCAAGAACCCTACTCAGCAAAAACTAGAGAAACACTATCTCTACACCTGCAAGAAATCCATTTTACAATAAACCAAAAACTTGAAAGAATTCAAAGAACAGTTTACACCAACAAAGGACAAGGAAAGATATCACCTGATAATCCAAGAATGAATGCAAAGTGAATGAAACTCAGGTTGATTGATGGATCACACAATCATATGCAAACCTTTCCTTATGCCTTGAATGAATGATGAGACTTCACCTTCTTAATTCAACAACCCATATGAATTTCGTGAAGTCAATGTGTTTAGAACAGAGAAAAATTCACTAATGAAAGCTCAGGACGTGTATGAATTTCGTAAAACTCAATAATTGTGAAAGCTGTGAACCTCAGTCTGAGAGGTCCTTTTTATAACAGATTTTTACTGATAATAATCGATTAAACATGCTCTTGTAATCGATTATTTACCATTTGTAGTCGATTAATTCAAGATGTAATCGATTAAAATATACCTAAGGCTTTCTGGATTTTAGCTATGAACTAAATAATCGATTATTTTGATACGTAATCGATTAAGCCAGAGTGACCTGTTTCTCTAAAATGTACTATGTAATCGATTACCAATTGTTGTAATCGATTAAGCCAGAGTGACCCTATTTTCTGATTTGAACTATGTAATCGATTAAACCAATATGTAATCGATTACTCCAGTAGGTCAGGCTTTTTCAAGACAGGCTTGTAATCGATTACCAAATGTTGTAATCGATTAAGACCGAATGATGCATTTTTCATGTTTTAGCCTAAGTAATCGATTAATTCGATCTGTAATCGATTATCTTGTTCTTGATTTGTTTTTCAAAGGCACGCAGAACAAAATAATTGATTCCAATAAGTATGTAATCGATTACTTCACTAAAACTTGGTTTTTCATAAAATTCTTAACCTTTTCTGTGCTGCCTTTGATCAATTCATGTAATCTAACGATCCTAGATGTATGAATAATGAACGACATGAAATGCACACTTGGATTATCAGATCATAACTCCCTTTTACAGTTAATCAAATTTGTTCTTCATAGCTTCCCATGATTCTTTAGCTTTTGGTCATGTTGAAAGCTCAAAACTCCTTGAAGCTTGAATCTTGTTCATTGATGCTTGTCTTCAATTGAAATCAACAATCTCCCCCTTTTTGGCTTTAAACATGCCAAATCTTTAATTTGATTAAGTGCAGTTCCTTTGGGAAATTCCATGAACATCCATGTTGTTTTAGAGCTTTTATAGATGACCTTTATACCTGAAAATTTAAACAACCTTTGCCAAAGACCAAGTGTTTAAGTATGCATTCTCCATGAGTATTTCAAATTAGCACAATATTAATTTATTGGTTTCAATTTTCACTTAACCTCCCCCTAAATTTCAGCATATATGCAATTTAAATCTTTCCAAATATTTTGAACAAAAAACAGGGGCAAACAGAGATGTTAAACTTACTCCCCCCTTAATCATTCTCCCCCTATTTGGCTTGTTAAAAGAAAAACAATAGAAGCACAACGGATTTTGAAATATGAATTGCATTGCGTAACTAATAGAAAAGCATATGGGGTAATTTCATAATGAAATTTTAAGTACTGAACACAAATAGAAATAGAAACAGAACATAATTTGTTCATTACATTAGAAAGCAGATCAGACAAATCTTAATTTTGAATCTATTACTTATAGAAAATAGATCTTGCAAAATCCATATCTAGCTAATTCTAGAAAGCAGATCAGACAAACACTAAATCTAAATTCATTACATATAGAAAATAGATCTGGCAAAATCCAAATTTAGCTAGTTCTAGAAAGCAGATAAGACAAAATCTAAATCTAACTAATCCTAGACAGTAGATCAGCCAAAATCTAATGCTAGTCTATCCTGGATTTCTTCAGATACATGATCGTTCAGGATTGTTTGGATAGCATCCAGCCTCTTATTTTATGCAATGCTTCATAATATTTAGCTTTGAAATCCTCTTGAAGCATCAACATGATCTCAGCCTTAAAGTTCTCTTGAAAGGATGATACCACATGCTTCTTTTTAGATTTTCTAACACTTTTATAACAAGGCTCAGGTAAGTATCCATCTTCTAAATCATGAGAAATACCAAAGACAGAGAAGGCTTGTGATGCAAATCCTTAAGGCTTTTTATCTCTATTTATAGGCATGATTTAGGCTCCTAACGACCATAATTTTTAAATGCAATAGCCATTGGGACGGTTCAATAACATTGAAAATTGTTTTGCTTTGATTTAGCCGTTTAGTGAATCCATAAAATCAGTCAAAGTTCAGACAACAGCACGAATAATTGATTATTTCGTAAAGTAATCGATTATTCCATTTCAATGTGTTTTCTATAAATAAACATGATAATCGATTAAGTTTGTTATGAAATCGATTATAATTCAATTGATTAAAGGTTGAAGAAGTTTTGTAATCGATTCTTTTTGTATATAATCGATTAAATCAGGGCAATGACTCATGTGTCATGTAACAGGCCATATGTAATCGATTATCCCACTTTGTAATTGATTATTCCCGAAATGTATGATTTCTGGAAATGTGAAGAATAATCGATTTCCATATAAGTGTAATCGATTACATGATAGCAGATTCCTTTCTGAGCTTGAGTTTTTAGTGAAATTAATCGATTAACCCGTGGTGTAATCGATTACCACAGTACATTCATAAAAAACAGAGCAGTTTAGCAGCTTTTGCGAAATTGACTCAAGTACTAAAACAATCACAGATTTATTAGCTTTCAAACAGCACACATCCACATCAAAGACACCTTCTTGACTTGCTACATAGACGATTAGGGTTTAGATTCGAGACCCTTCGTCCATGTTCATGACTTGGCTACTACCACTCATTATGGGGTGATGTCTATCGTGTTCCTTGGTGGGAGGATACGGTGCCACTTTCAGGCTCTCGGCATAGCATTGTCGAGCCTGTTTTTGGTCTGCCTTGATAGTTATTATCTCTCCT
Source organism: Glycine tomentella (assembly GCA_007407185.1). Classification (NCBI taxonomy): domain Eukaryota; kingdom Viridiplantae; phylum Streptophyta; class Magnoliopsida; order Fabales; family Fabaceae; genus Glycine; species Glycine tomentella. The sequence continues at coordinate 122,898 of PYAF01005661.1, forward strand.
GTCAAGGTAGGAAACTTCATCTTGAGATAAGGCATGGAGACGATGGCTCAGAGCTCGTTCAGTATTTTCCTTCCAATCAAAGTAAGAAGTATCTGCATCAAAAATTAAATACCTAATTGGGAAGCTTCTTGAGAGCTAGCCTTGCTGAAGGTGGTCCTAAGGTCTACATAACCTTTACTTTCTACTCTCCCCCCTATAAAGCTAAGGAGAGGTCCAAAGTGAGGATGGACTATGTTAGATGAGACTTTGAGCCTTTGGAATGTTCTTTAGTATAGGTTGTTCATGGAGCTGTCTTGGTCAATGAGGACCTTGGACACCATGAAATTGGCGATCACGGTGGATACCACCGTAAGATATTCCTGGTTGACAAGGTTGATGCCTTTGAAATCTCTATTAGTGAAAGTAATGGGGAGAGACATTGTGGTGGTGGAACATAGACACAGTTGATGTCGATGTCTCTGATGTCATGGAGATGTTGTTTTCAGGACTGACTAGACAAACCCTCCGTAGGAAAGTCCACTCACGATGGTGTTGATTACACCTCAAAATTGTTGGGTGGGCTCGTTTTCCTTTTCTTGTGGAGGTTGACATTCGTGTCTTGGCTAGTAGTGCCTTTGCCTCCCTCTATCTTCTGCTCTATCCCTTCTTCTGTCGACATCCTAATTTCTAGGTTGATCCTTTTTGTGTCCCCCGAGCCTGGCTAATGCTAGGTGATTGCCAGGTCTTTTCACAAACCGGGATAAATACCCAGCCTATATGAATTCTTCAATTTTATCTTTTAGATCCCAACAATCTTTTGTGTTGTGACAACAACTGCAATGGCATCTGCAGTATTTGGTTTTATCTAACCCCATCCTGGGAGGAAGTGGCAGAGGTAGTTTTATAGGTACCTCCGTGTTGAAAGCCTCATCTAGAATAGTGGTGCGATTAACCAGTAGGGGGGTGTAGCACTCACACCTCAGTTCATTTGGGAGAGGCTGGAGCTTGTCCGACTTGTGCCGTTTGTCTGACTTATGTAGGTCATCCCTGGAACCCCCTTCTTGCTTGTAATGCTTTTGTTCGGCTTGTCAGACCTCATTCCTGAAACTTGACATCTCCTCTATCTGGATCTTGGGTCGTTCACATAACTTGTCCATGCTAGAAGGGTTTTTTTTGCATAAGCTGTCTGTGAACTTACCTGGTCGTAGGGTTAATAGCATGGAATGCAATGCAACCTCTGGGTTAAGGTTTCAGATCTAGATGACAATTCGTCCAAATCTGTCCATGAACCTTTGAAGAGACTCATCGCCTGCCTATCGCAGATTGGCCAAAGCAACCGAGGTCATGCGGTGGGACTGGCTGGTTGCATATTGTGAGTTGAAGCGTTCGAAAAAAGTGTCGATCACGTACAAACCATTAGTGAAAAAGTGAGGTTGTAGGGTGAGTTTTACAAGGCCTCCACGGTTAGCGCCAAATGTACTTACCAAAATTTGGAGGATATGAGGGGAGACCTGCAAAACAAATGACTCCAACGCTCAAATAAGTACGTGAGTTAGTGGAGAATAAGTGAGTGAAAAGGGTGAGATGGAACCTGGTGTGGGTCCTTGTTTGTCGGGGCTGTTACAGTGGTGTAACAACCCTGCAGATAATTGCTAGCTTGTAGATAAGTTGTGACTTATAAATAATTGTGTAACGACCCACCTCGTTGCTACGGCATCGCAAACTTTAGTCGTGTAATTTCAAATTTTAATGAAAACTCTATTAATTTGATTATGAAAATGGTAGTAAGTTTTTCGCAATAATACAATCATCATACACACGATATAACTACAACAATTAAATACATATGTATACATATGCTATATCAGTATTCATCATTCACCTGTTTAGAACTTAATTTAGTTTTACACGTAATCGCAATTCAAAATATACATGTCTACAAAAAGGATTAAGGGACTAACTATGAAAAAGTTAATTAACAAAACACAACTCTTTCCAAAAAGAGTTCCAACTTCATCACATCGGCTTGGCGGCTCCACCAAAAAGAAGATCTCTCTCCAAGGTCACCTATTGCTGCTCATCTGCTGCTCCCACAAATGAAAGTTCACGCATCACAGGTACCAACCACACGGTAAAATAAATGCAAGGGTGAGTTTATTATATAAAACCAACAAACATCAGATAACAACAATTGAGAAGAAAACAACATTACCCACCACAATCATTAACAAAATCCATGATTACAATACACACTCAACAAAACAATCATCCAATGCATTTCAGAACTCAAACAATAATTGATGTGTTGCAAACACATCTTAGTTTTAGGCTAGTTTTAGGATTTAATTTAATCAAATAGTTAGGAATTAGAATAGAATTAGTTAGTTTATCATTATAATTGTCTTTAATCTTAATTCATTACCATATGTGCAATTTCAGGATAAAAAGAGGAAGTTCAAGGCAAAAGAAAAAGAAGAACAAGATTTCAAGTTCCACGCGAATCGTGCCAAGGTCCACGCGGATCGCGTCAGGTGAAGAATTGAAGGTCCCATTCTCGAAGATCCTATGCGATCAGCGTGGGAGTTCACGCGATTAGCGTGAGAAGGCTGCAAGCGCCGCGCCATCAGCGCCAAAGCAGTGCCAGGAACACGAGGCCAAGCTATTCAGTTCGAACAACCCACGCGGATCGCGCCATATCCACGCGATCAGAGCCACAGGCTCAACATCAGGCCATTCAGCTCGAAGACTCCACGCGGTTAGCGTGGAGTTCCACGCGATCAGTGCCATGCTTTCGAACAGACCGGGCGGTTAGCGTGGGACGCCACGCGGATCGCGTGGAGACGATCCTGTTTCCTTATTTAACTTATCTGTTTCGAATTTGAGCACAATTTTAGGCCTTGTTATTCTAATTAAATCTATCTATAAAAGAAAAGCCTCTGGGCTGAGGAAAACACACTGGGATATCATCTTTTACATTGTAAACATCATTCTAAACCTCTTGAAATCAAGAATCAAGGCTAGGGTTTCAGCACAGTCATGAATTATTCTACAGCTTTGATGTTCTTGAGGCCTATGACAGGCTAAATCTTGTATTGTGGGAAGGCCATGAACTGATGTGAACTCCTCTGTAATTTGACTGGTATTGAATAATAATGTTTTAATTGTTTTATTCTATTCTATTCTTATTTTCCATTCTTATTTGGAATTGATCACTTCAATTAAGTATCTAGGATTAGGATTCGCAATGGGGACGTTGGGATTCTAATTTCTGACCTGTTTAGAATAACAGTTGTTCATCACCTAGGGATAGGGATGCGTGGCTGCAGAAATTATGATATGTTCTTTTAAATGCTTAAACTGATAGATTTCACTAAGGAATTAGGTTTTCGATTCAGGTTAAAAGGTTAATTCACTAAGGGATTAGGGATTAACTAATCTAGAAAAGACTTATTTTCTGAGCAATTATAACAAGAAACCCTCATGATATATTCTCTAAATGCTTAGTTTGACAGGATCACTAAGGGATTAGGATTCTCGATCGAATTAAAGGGATAAGTCGCTAATAAATTAGGATTTACGAAATTAGGAGAGATTTATCATTTGTGTATATTAAATTAATAAACCAGTTAAGTGAAGGAGGTAGGAATCAGAGGGGATTGTGCCTAACCACAATTGTTTTTTGTTAGCAATTTAATACGCTCGCACCATGACAAGTTCACCGATCGTTTTCAAGTAATAATTTTAGGTAAGTGAGTATCGTTCTCCACAGGGTTCGGGTGATTTAACAGCAATGCCAACAATTGTGATTGAAAGTAAACAGAAAATTACGCAAGAGAAGTTTGATTGATTGGTTGTTTTAATGTAAAGACAGAAATTAAAGAAATGCAGTAAATTGATTTGAAAGATTACCAATGGAAGAATAATTGTGGTCAGGCACAATCCCTTCTGAGTCCTACCTCTTCAGTTGACTGGTTTCGTAGTTTAAGTTACACAAATAATAAATCTTTCCTAAATTTGTAAATCCTAGATAACTAGCAATTTAGCCCTTTAATCCGATCGAGAATCCTAATCCCTTAGCGATTCTGTCAAACTAAGCATTAAAAGAATATATCATAAGTGTTCTTGTTATGATTGTTCAGAACATAAGTCTTTTCTAGATTAGTTAATCCCTAATTCCTTAGTGAATTAACCCTTTAACCTGAATTGAAAACCTAATTCCTTAGTGAAATCTATCAGTTTAAGCATTTAAAAGAACCTATCATAATTTCTGCAGCCACGCATCCCTATCCCTAGGTGATGAACAACTGTTATTCTAAACAAGTCGAAATCAATGGCACCTGAAGAATCGGATCGCCTGAAAGACAACATCAGGGTAGAGCTGGAGCAGTCGATCACTGATCGACTTACACAGTCGATCATTGAAAGAGTTACGCAACAAATAATGATGTCGTTCAGCCACCTGCAATCCTAAATGCAAACCCAGATGCAGTCTTAGGGTGCCATGCCGCCTCCAGAGGTTCAGTCATTTCCTCTTGGTGCCCGTGTCAGCACCAAGGGAAACTATATGGATCCCTCGGGGAATGACCCAAACGTGGGTGCATCTGATAGGCGTGGGTTGTATGTCGATTACAATCCTCCCCGCCTGGTTGCTTCTAGAAGAGTTTATGAGGGGTCGATGATCATGCACAACGTCCCTCTTACCACTAATCAGGTCAAGGTGAGTGTTGAGGAAGTTCGAGATGCTGATGCTCACGTCCCTGTACCCACTGACAAGGTTCAGTTAGTGGGGCAGACCCTTAACACTTTCCTTGCTTGGGCGACACATCTTGTATAGCCTATTTTGCATAAGGTATTTCATTTTTGTCTTCTTTTAAATCATTTACGAATGATATGTTTCATATAAAGTTAACTCGGTTGTTCACTTGGTTGTTAACTGTGTAGGATAACCAAGAACCCTAGGGACCGGCAAAACCTGTAAATAAGCCAAAACACATTGTTGATCCCTTTTACCAGATCTCATTGACCATCCCCGATCTTTTCCTCAAACCCATGCAGGTGCCATGGGATCCGGAGATGTTCGGGGTGCATAATGACAACTTCGCCTTGTACATCAAGCATGAGGATATTTCTGAGATCATCCATGGTGGACAATGTCTGAACATCTCTGTAATACAATTGTGGTTTCTATAAGTCACTTTCAATTGACTACCATTACATAACTAATTGTTTTATATTGTTGCATAATTGACTTTATTTTCAAAACAATAGGAATATGAATGACTTATGCCTACAATCAGATCATCCTGATGTGTATGGATTGATCGAACCACAGTCCATACAGAGATCTGGGCAATCTCAATTTCAAACCGAGGACTATATGAAGAAATGGATGCAGAGTTCACAAAAAGATGTCTACCTTGCACCATATTTGAATGGGTAAGTAAAAATGTCCAAAAGAATTTAATTAATGTATGTAGTATAATAACTTCTTTTTCTCCAATGCAGTGCACATTGGCAACTGGTCGTTATATGTCCTAAGGCCAATGTTGTCATGTGGTTTTGTTCCTTGCATACCAGGCCTGATAACTACCTTAAAGGAATTATTAACAGGTAGGTTGTAATTTGTAAGACATTTATGTTATTTCTATGCCATAAATATGTTAATTGTGTTGGAGTTTTTTGTTTAAACTCCATGGGTTATGAATAAGAGGCAGTTGGAAAAAGGTTAGAAAAATAATAACTACTCCCAACCGCTCCGATAACAAAAGGTTACGATGATTCATCGTCAAGAGTCGCGATGGTTTACCGACAACTCTTCAACAAGGTTGTTTGTTGTCTATAAATAGACACAGAGACAGTCAGAAAATAGGAAGTAGAAAAACTGATAGAGTTTTGATAGTTAATCTTTTTTTATATTCTCGCTTAGATACCGGTGCATTTTCATATCATATAACTCTTCACTCTTTCTGAGTGGTTCCTTAAGCATTAGCTTTGTTCGTTTGGGCTATTGATTTAAAGTGCCATCAATCTTCAGATGTTGATTCGTTCTATCCTGGGAGACAATTGTTCATCAACCTTTGGCATCAATTGGAGGGAACAAATTGTCTTAAGGATACAACATTGTTGGGCTCGGATCCTTTCATCACTTTGCATCTATTTCTGATTCATATTTATCATACAGGTTTTGTTTAAATTGGTTTTTGTATAGTTGTAGTAGATTATATTGTTCCTCTTGACCACTCAGATTCTGACCCTTGTGCAATTGGATATATTCCAATTCTAAATTAACTAATAGATCGAACAAATTGTACATTATGCATGCATGTTTCTCTTAAGCAGTACTTTGAAGGGAGTCCATGACATTGAAGGAAATAAATCAAAGGCTGCTACTAAATGGATTGCGCTTAAAGTAAGTCTTCTAAAAAATCATAGTTTATGTATTCAAAATATTTATTACTATTTACACAAATTAGGGTATAAACTTTGACTATGTTATTGAATTTAGTGTGATAAGCAAAAAGGAAGCACTGAGTGTGGCTATTGTGTCATGCATTGGATGTCGACAATAGTCCAAAGAGGCTTCGAAGATAACTGGGACATGGTAATTAATTGTCTAATTCAAAACTAATTTTATTTTTTTTTTACTTGTTTTTGTTTTGTACCTATTAAATTATGTTTTATTATGTCATGTAGTATTTCATTGATGAAAGACCACTGGAAACCGACATATTAAAGGCTATTAGGTCAATGGGCGAAGTTTCATCGTAAAATTAGAGATGACATATTAAGTTAGGTGGTTAAGGGATTGATAAAACAATTGTATAAATTGACACTATTGAATTTTATTTGTTATTGAAATATTATTTTATTTTATTGTATTATGAAATTGGCTGACCTGGTATTTAATTTACAGGGTGAAGGACTATTAAAATTTAAAAAAAAAAACAGACAAAATATTTTTTTAGAAATAAGAAAACAATGAAAATCGATGTTACCTTATGTAACAACATCGGTTTTCTTAAGAAAAGTGATGTTAACTAACACTACAACATCGGTTTTCGTCGAAAACCAATGTTGTTACATGAGATCAACATCGGTTTTCGTTGAAATCCAATGTTGTTACATAGATAGGGACATCAGTTTCCCAAAGAAAATCGATGTTATTACATGAGTCAACATTGGTTTTCGTTGAAAATTGATGTTGTAGTTTAAGTTAACATTGGTTTTCTTTAGAAAACCAATGTTGAAGTTCCAACTTTTACATTTCTTTTTACGTTTTTATTTATTACATAGAGACATCGGTTTTCAGTAAAAATCAATGTTGTATACTTTTTGTTAACATCGGTTTTGAAAACTGATGTTAACTTCCACACTTTCAACGTCGCCTGATTCCACATCAGTTCAAAATCGATGTGGAATGTCAAAAATAACCGATGTTGAATGTTGTCTTTCTAGTAGTGCCAACACATCAATAACATCTCATTTCAACATTATCAATGACATTAATATCACCTGATTCATCCACAATCCATATTACCACAAGACTGGTATTTTAGGAAAATTCAAAATTAAAGAGGAGGACTGCAATATAGAAAACACACTCTTATACCCATTTAAAAATTTAATAAAAAATTAAATAGGAAAACATATTATAAAATTTTGGGCAGAGTCTCATTTGTAATTAAGACTTTTCCCAAAAATCCAATCATCACAATAATAACATCATTCACAGCTTTATCCATTAACAAGCCAATTCATTGCATCCCATTAGTTAAAAATAGTTTTTCTTGAAAACGAGCACACACACGAACAAACACACATCATTCATAAATACATCGCATCCTATTAGTTAAAAACGTAGTTTTTCTTGAAAACCAGCACACAACAGGGACAGACAGTTACATTCATAGTTGGACTCCCTGGCTCCCAACTATGGTATCTAAACTATCGCCCAAAATAATAAACTCCTTTTACCTAACTAGGATTCTCCCTGTTACTGATAAAGTGATTTTAGTTAAATTTTTGTCTCTCATTCTTAGCTTTTTTGACCTCTTTTGGACTTTTATTTTTTCATTCTAATTCAGTTTTTGGCCTAGTCAAGTAAGTGGACTTAATTGCTAATTGTAACGTATTTTCGGATTTTTGCTCACTTAACGTATCTGACTTGTGCAGGGCCTACAGAATCCTATTGATCTTTAAATTCAGCGTTCTAGGAGTCCTTAGAAAGATAACAAAAAGATCTACAAGTTTGATAGAAATAGCTCGAGGCCAATTTTGTCATCTTGAGGGTCATTTTGAGCTTCGAAGTTAGCACCTCTGCACTTGTAATTTTGGGCTACGAATTGAACTTTTAGTGGTGTAAATAACAAATAATTAGATTGTTGGGTTTGTTTATGGCCCATTCTATTTTCAGAACTTAGTCACTATTTATATTAGTGACTTTAGTGAAACTTGGACAACACTCTTTACATTTTCAATAAACAAGTTTTATATTTCTTTTCTTTAGTTTTTAGAATCAAACCCTTGTTCTTCATTTTCTCTCAACTGTTCTTACTTGTTCTTCATTTCCATTTTGCTATTCTTCCATTTTTCTGCACTCAATTCATGGGGCTTTCCTTGGTGATCATCATGGAAGGCTAAATCATTAATCAATCCAAGGATCTAACTCAAGCAAGAGAAGAATTCGAGTTCCGATTCGGTATTTCGAATTCTACTTGAATATTCAACTTCTTCTTCAATTTCTATTATGTTTTCATGATTATGGATGCATTTAGGATTGAAAGGGAATTAGGATTATGGATTCATGTCTTAATTTCAAATGATAATCACAAGATTAATTGAATGATATTTCAGTTAGGGTTGTGGTTTCAATTAATTTAGGAGTAGAATCGATTGAACTGCTTCTATTGAGATTGAATGAATGTTCATGTTAGAATCAACTTATGGGAATGATGATGATTCAATTAGCTTGGGTTAGTGAATTGGATTGATGCTTTCTAATCTGTTTTACTTTACTCCTTGCTAATCTTGTTAATTTTTACATTGTTCTTTAATTTTAGTTTGTGTTCTTGCATTTTTACTTTACACGTACCAACTGTTTGACAAAATCCCCCCTTATTATTACCAATGATTTGAAGCTAGAACCATATTGATCGTGTCTCTAAGTTGACCTAGGTTAGCTCTGTGCTACAGAATTAGCTTAGTAAAATTGTTTTTGATGCGTCTCGACAAAGCAATATCATTACGGCCTAGTAATGTTGTACCGTGATCCTTCGAATACACGTGCTTGTCCGAACACAGAGATCTATATACCAAATCAAAGACAATTTAGTATAGATTTCCAATGTAAGATCAATATTAACATTTGGGGTCAAATACCCACTCAAATCAAAAAGGGGGCTAAAAGGGTGTTTTGAGAGTTCACATCAAAAGACATCATTTTGAAATTCCGATTACACCAATGTGACCGGGGTTCATCAAGGATCACAGAAATGACATCAGTTTCATAAAAATGAGACTTTTACGACATCTCATTTTCAAAGGCTTTCCAAAGGAAGTGTAAAACTTCCACCAACGGTACCCAAAACACAAGAGACACTAAGAGAAACTTAAACTAGCTAGAAAAAGACAAAGGAAACTAAGATTACCTCAAGGAAATGAAGAAAGAAGGATTTGGAAGCTCCGTTCTCTACCGAAAGTTCAAGAAGAGTTTCCAAGATTCCGCTCCGATTAAAGTGATCCTCTTTGTGCAGTGGTCCAACGACAAGCGACGGTGCCTCGTGGTGGTCTCTAGTGGTTGTGGGTGGTGGAGGAGGATGGTGGGAGAGCTTGGGAGCTGGTTTTGAGGTAGATTAAACCATTTTTGTGATTTATGGCTGCTGGTACATATTTATCACCACCTTCACTTGCCCAGCAAGCAAAAATGTCTGCAAAATTCGCCTGGGCGAGCTGACCCAATTCTAGAATTTATGCTTCAGTTAAAAATTAATTTGTTACGCTTCATCTGCTATTTGGTCAATCCCAATGGTCAAGACTTTTGTGTATGGGTTCGGAATGTACCTTAAAAATTTGAAGGAGATCCAACAGTTAACCAATCCAGAATGGTGATTTTACTAAAATAGGTTTTGGGTCAAATTCGGAATCACTCAATTACAACGCATCTCAACCAAACTCCACATAACTTGACATCTACACCAAGCAATTTCACATGGATAATTCACATAACATTTCAACTAATCCTAATTAATAAAGTAATCAAATTATATAAGGAATACATCACACATATATTTTAAGATATCGAAATTTCAGGGTGTTACAACCTCTACGTGGACGGAGCGTCCAACGTGAAGGGAAATAGGGCAAACATCATCCTTGAAGAGCCTTACAACATTACTCTAGAGCAAGCTCTCAAGCTCATTTTGAAAGCATCAAACAATTAGGCCGAGTATAATATAATAACCTAGGCTTTTTATAGAAAGGAATAAAAAGAAATAAAAATTTAAATTTATAAAATTCTGTCACAAAAGCCTTAGTAACGGAATTAGCGACAGAATTAGCGACGGATTTAGCGACGATTTTAGCGATGGATTTAGCGACGGAAATGGACCTGGCGCGGTTAGTGTGAGAACGGTGCGGTTAGCGCCACAGATGCTGGAAGTTGGCGCGATTAGCGCTAGAATGGCGCGGTTAGCGTCACAGATACTGGAATTTGGTGCGAATAGCGCCATATATGGCGCGATTAGCGTGAGAATGTCGGTCAGGACCAGTATAAAAGGCCATTCACACGTTTTTGAAGGCCAAAACACTATTCTTCTTCTTCCTCTGGTCTAAGCTGCCATGGCTGAGCTATGGGAGCTCCATATCTGCAATATACCTCACCTAAACACCTCCTAAACACCACTAAACATGATTAGAACCTTGTGTGAGCTAATTCCTGCATAAAATGTTGAGAGAAAACCCCATTTCCTGAGACTCTTGCAAAGAGCTGTGTTTTGAGGGGAGAAGAAGGTGATTCTTGGATGCCAAAGCTGGGAGAAGGGATTCTCCGGCCTTCTTCAACAGATTTGAGGTAAGAAACTCAGACTTTCACCGTTTAATTTGTGTAAAGGGAGATGGGGTGAATAGTAACCCAATTGTGTTAGGGCTGGAATTAGGCTTAGGTTCTTTAGAAAAGTATGATCAGGAGGTTGTTCTGAGGAATATGAGATATTGGAACTGGATTTCTGATGAAGTTGGGTTGTGACCCTGAGAGTGGTATGAGTAGGAAGAAGATTGAGTGGATAAGGGGTTCTGAGTGAGAAATGAACCCAAGTGCCTTTATAAGAATTGTTCATGAGGCCAAATAAACGGTGAATATGCATTAATATGTCTGTTTTGGCCATGATTGATGACTGGTGAATTTATGCACAAATAGACTGTTGCGCGATTACGCGATTGATACGGCAAGTGCACCGATCGTTAACAAGTAATAAAGTAGGTAAGTGAGTTATCGTCTCCACAGGGATTGGGGTAATTTTCACAATAATATTAATTCTAAATGATTGGAAAATAAAAACAGAAATAATAAAGAGATAATTATTGATGTTGGATGATTGGTTGAATAAAAACAGAAATTAAAATAAATGCAATAAAAAGATAAAAGAATTTACCAATGGAAGAAACAATTGTGGTCAGGCACAATCCCTTTTGTTCCTACCTCCTTCACTTGATTGGTTTATTATCTTAAGTCACACACATGATAAATCTTTCCTAAATTCGTAA
>PYAF01005661.1:145433-185529 GCA_007407185.1 Glycine tomentella
GCCTGGGCGAGTTAAAGTGACTTAGTGCTGAAGAATCCTTTTGGGCCTTGTGGTTCTTGGGCTTTGAATGCTGTTTGGTGCCTTTTCTTTTACTTGCTTTACTCCATGCTCTTCCTTCGTAATCTTGTGCCTTCCGTAACTCTTAAACCTTGCAAAACATGAATCAATTACTTGGACGACAGCTTATCAAAATACAAAAACATCGCTTACCTTCACATTATCATCATTTAACTAGGTTTCTAGGGTTATCTTGTGATTGAATCTATTAAAATGAAGGATAAGTGCCATATTGTATCCTATAATTTACTGAAATGTGGCACTTATCAATTTTAAGTTCTATTGGGATAATCGATTACCATTATCCGTAATCGATTACATAGGCTGTTTGAGAAAAATCCATTTCCCTGTCTTAATCGATTACCACAGCTTGTAATCGATTACACAGTTCATTTTGAAAATATAAGTCTTCTGCTTTAATCGATTACCAAATCTTGTAATCAATTACATAGTGCATTTTGTTATCCTGAGACTTCTGTCTTAATCGATTACACCTCGGGATAATCGATTATTTTGCTCGTTGCTGATACCCAGAAACATTCTTGAACAATTTAATTGATTATATGGATAATTTAATCTATTACATAAGAATTTTAATCGATTATCAAGCGCGTTTAATCGATTACAGTTAGTTACAAATTCTGTTATAAATAGGTTTGAAGGCTTGGCTTGTTTTCTAACTTTGAGAACTTGAGCACTTCGTATTTCTGAGTATACACAAGCCTTCTAAGCATTTCTAAAGTGATTTTCTCATTGTTTTTACTTCTTGCTTCATTCAACACATCAATGGTCTTTGAATGATTCTTAAGCAAAATTCTTTTCAAGATTAAGGAAAAGCATGTTTTGATTTAGTTTACTTCTCAACTTGATTTGGTAATTCATGTGCATAACATTCATTGGATCATCAGGTTGTCTCTCTCCTTAATCTTTGTGTGTAAATTTGCTTCTAAATTTCTGTTGTAATTGGCTATTGTAAAGTGGGTTCTTCTTGCTTGGTTCTAGAGAAGGGTTCTCTAGCTCAAGAACAGAGTAGTGCTCTCTGGTTCTTGCTCCTTAGAATTCTAATAGGGTTTTAAATTTCTATTATTTATCTAGTGTTGATAAAGGGGAGGGTTTTTGTAAAAGTTTGTAAGAACAGAAATTTTATAATATGGAACTCTAATCTAGTGTTGATTAGAAGAAACTGGATGTAGCTTCTGTTAAGAAGTGAACCAATATAAATTGTTGTGTCTTTGATTCTATTTCTCTATCACTCATCTTGTTCATTGGTTATTGATTCTTGGATTCATATTCATTGTTCAACAAGTTCTATTTTTTATCTATTGATTTCTTGGGTTGAGTTATTTGATTGAGTAAAAAGATTTCTTGGTTTTGAAAGTGATAAAGATCCTTAACTCTGATTTGAATAAGTTTTAAAATACCAAGGTTTTAACCAATTCACCCCCCTCTTGGTTATTGTGGGTATTCCTATCATTTTCAAAATGGTTAAGGCAATACCATTACGAGAAATCTCAGCTAGCAAGGTGGAAAGTTCACCTGGAAACACATCATATGGTACTCAATTCAAAGCTCAAGCTTATGAAGACTTCTTGAGGAGGCTAGGTGTGAAGCACCTCGTAACTTGTTCGAACACCTCCAGACCAACGATCAAGCAAAGGTCTTCCCTTGGTGAGTCTCGCTTCTCGAAAGGCTCGTTAAACCCAAGGTCTGTCTTTGGTGAGTCTCGCTTCTCGAAAGGCTCGTCAAACCCAAGGTCCACCCTTGGTAAGTCTCACATCTCCAAAGGCTTGTCAAACCCAAGATCCGCCCTTGGTGAGTCTTGCTTCTCCAAACATAGATCAACAACATGAAAGATAGAGTAAAGTTCCAACAGCAAACAAGGTGAGTGTATTCAAAATAAAAGAAATATTATCAAAGTTGCAAAGCCATTACGGCCCAAAACCAGTAAAGAAAGAAATAAAGAAAAAGTAGCCTAAACATTGACCCCAACATCCTTTTCCTCGTCGGTATCCTCCTCTAGGGCAATTATTTCTTCCTCATCAAGCAGTTCACCGTCCTTCATGTCCTTGAATGGGTCAAAAAGACCCAAGTCAAGACCTTTGGTGAAGAACCCGGCCTACCTGTCGACCTTGTTAAAGTCCTTTTCATGCTTCTCCACAAGTTCCTTCTTGAATACTAACAACTTAGTAATCTTTTTCTTCTCTGCCACAATGTTTTCCACCTTTCCAGCCAAGTCATTTTTCTCTTTCAGCAGTCCTTACAGTGCCTAAATACCTCGTCACCTTTCAGTCTTGTGCACAATAGCTTGGCAAGAACATCGCCAACCTTTGACGATAACTTGTGGTTGAAAAATACTATGAACACTCTTCAAATAACCAAGAGGGGGGTGAATTGGTTATTACCAACTTTTAAAAACTTTTCTTGAAAACAATTTGCAGAATTAATACAAAATCGTATCACACAATCACCCTTAATCAATATGACCATGAACTGCATGTAATGAATGAAATACCTCTTATTGATTGTCAATTAATTTCCAACCAAGAATAATGAAATATATACTGATAAAGATTCAATTACACAACAATTTATACTGGTTCACCTCACAAAACATGGAGGCTACATCCAGTGTCTTCCAACCAACACTAGGTCAGAGTTTCCACTAAATCAAAATATTCTTTACAAACAATTTACAAAAGGTCTCCCTTGTCAAACCCAACCAAAGAATCAAAATCTAAACCCTATAGATTTCTAAGACCAAGAATCAGAGAACACTACTTTGTTCTACCCTCTAGAGAACCCTTCTCCAAAATGCTTGATAGAATCAAATTTATTTATCACAAAAGAATTACAGAATAAATCATTAAACTCTTAAAAGAAAGATTCAAGATAGACATAACCTGGGATCCTTCATGTATGAATGAATGAGAATGAAACAGATTACTGATATAGTGCTTTTAGTTAAATTTTTGTCTATCATTCTTAGCATATTTGACCTCTTTTGGACTTTTATTTTTCCATTCTAATTCAGTTTTTGGCCTAGGCAAGTAAGTGGGCTTAATTGCTAATTGTTGTGTATTTTCGGATTTTTGCTCACTTAACATATCTGACTTGTGCAGGGCCTATAGAGTGCTACCGATCTTCGAATGGGGCGTTCTAGGAGTCCCTGGAAAGATAACGAAAAGATATACAAGTTTGCTAGATATACAAGTTCGGTATTTCGAATTCTACTTGAATATTCACCTTCTTCTTCAATTTCTATCATGTTTTCATGATTATGAATGCATTTAGGATTTAAAGTGAGTTAGGATTATGGATTCATGTCCTAATTTCAAATGATAATCACAAGATTAATTGAGTGATAGTTCAGTTAGGGTTGTGGTTTTGGTTTCAATTAATTTAGGAGTAGAATCGATTGAACTACTTCTATTGAGATTGAATGAATGTTCATGATAGAACCAACTTATGAGAATGATGATGATTCGAATTGCTTGGCTTGGTGAATTGGATTGATGCTTTTCATCTGTTTTACTTTACTCCTTGATAATCTTGTTAATTTTTGCATTGTTCTTTGATTTTAGTTTGTGTTCTTGCATGTTTTATTTTGCGCATACCAACTGTTTGACAAAAATCCCCCCTTATTATTACCAATGATTTGAAGCTAGAACCATATTGATCGTGTCTCTGAGTAGACCTAGGTTAGCTCTGTGCTACAGAATTAGCTTAGTAAAATTGTTTTTGATGCGTCTCGACAAAGCAATATCAAAACTGGCGTCGTTGCCGAGGAACACGGTTCATTGTGTGCTAGCTTTAATTCATTGTAATTAGTTCATAGAAGTAGTTTTAATTCTTGCATTTTTGTTTTTGTTGCACGACTATGCTTGTTACATGATTATGTGCCTATGGTTGCTGCATTAGCTTAGTATTTGCCCATAAAAACAGAGGAAAACCCATAAAAACAGAGCAAAACGCCCAGCTGGCGCTACTAGCGTGACCATCCACGCTGATCGCGCCCAGAATTCGAACCCAGGGACCTCTGTTGAAGTTTAGGCGTTGATCGCGCAGCTCCCAAGCTAGTCGCGCCATAGGTTCTGCCATCCCACGCTGATCGCGGGAACTGTTCGAACCTTCCACGCTGATCGTGCGGATCCCACGCTAATCGCGAGGGCGTAAAAAAAAGAGTCTGGAATTTTAAAATTTAGTTTTTGTATAAACTTTTTAGGATTGTTTTTGTGATTTTTACCATCCTTTATGAGTTGCATTGTGTATGACTAGGTCCACATCAAGTGAATTTCATTCATTTGATCCTGAGATAGATAGGACATTTCATAGATTAAATAGACAAAACCTTAGGTTACATGATTTTGATAGTGTAGTTTTAGACAGTAGCATAGCGTCTCCTGACTTTGATTCTGATTCTACTTCTACTCCTTCTACTTCTACACATCTTGATATCATGGTTGATAACAACCTAACTCTTAAGGAGTTAGCTACACCTGATGTTGTTTACCAACCCTAGTGTATTCAATATCCTGAGACTGAGGTCAGTTATGAGTTGAAATCTGGACTGATCCATTTACTTCCTAAGTTTCATGGACTTGCTAGTGAAGATCCACATAAACACCTTAAGGAGTTTCATGTGGTGTGTTCCACCATGCGACCCCATGACGTTCATGAGGATTATGTCAAGATGAAAGCATTTCCTTTCTCTTTGGATGGTGTTGCTAAGGATTGGTTGTACCTTCAACCAGATCCTATCACCACTTGGACAGACATGAAGAGAAGATTCTTAGAGAAATTCTTCCCTGCCTCTAGAACAGCATCCATCCGGAAGGAAATTTGTGGCATAAGGCAGTTTCCTGGAGAGTCTTTGTATGAATATTGGGAGAGATTCAACAAGCTGTGTGCTACCTGTCCTCACCATCAAATCAGTGAGCAATTACTGATTCAGTATTTTTATGAACGATTAATGTTGATGGATAGAAGTATGATAGATGCAGCTAGTGGAGGCGCTCTAATGGACAAGACCCCTCTTGCTGCAAGGCAGTTGATTTCTAACATGGCAGCCAACTATCAACAATTTGGTGCTAGAGTTACAACATCCAAGGTGATGGCAGCAAATGAAGCTTCTGTCTTTATGGTTGCTGATAACCAGAGATTGGAGAACAAATTAACAGAGTTGACATCCCTTGTGAGGTAGCTTGCTATTGGGCAACAACAGAATGTGATGGCAGCCAATCAATCAAGGCTCTGTGGTATCTGTTGTGCACCTGATCATCCCACAGATGCATGCCCCACTCTCCAAGAGATAGAACAACCTGCTAAAGTTTTTGCCATGCAACCTGGCCAGCCATTTAGACCTCAACAGCAGTATAATCCTTACTCCAACACTTATAATCCTGGTTGGAGAGATCATCCAAATTTGAGGTATGGTCCTGGTCCACAACAACAGCAGCCCTTTAGACCTCCACAGCAACCCTTCCAACCTGCCACCACCAAATACCAACCTCCTCCTTTTAGACAACAGCCACAATTCCAGCAACCTGCACCTGCACCTGCACCTACACCTACACCTACACAAGCTGTGCAAGCCAGTTATGGACCTTCCTTGGAGGACTTGATGAAGCAAATGGCAACCAGCAATCTCCAGTTTCAACAAAATGTCAGTGCCACCATCCAGGATGTAACGCCCCCTTGCAAATCTCAGGGTCATTACCAACCATTAATCACAAACACACACATATAATCATCAGAGTTTAAGCAGTTTGGAAGCATATCACAAAAGAGCATTATCCAATGCCGTCATCATACACATTGTACATCATAGTATGGTGAATATACATAAAGTTCATGTGTCTTAGTACAAAACTGTACATACATCTCCCCCTCAGGGTACAAAAGAAAACCAAAGGCATAATACAAAACATCAGAGCCATCTGCTCATATCATCTAGCCTGAGGTTTACAAATCACAGTTATCCCTGTATAGGCTTCTTGCGTTGGGATCTGTCTGCTCCTCCTGAGGATTCACCTGCAAAACATAAGCCCCACACACGGGGTGAGATATAAAATCTCAGTAAACTCAATGCCCTTGAAGGTATTTCCTTCCCCTGGTTCACTTTCCAACATATACATAGGTACAACATATCCAAGATATTCAAAATCATAATCTCAACCATACCATCATCAAGCAACCAAAAATCTCAATTCTCATCCACCTGGCCACAACCAGGTGCCTCAAGCACGGCCTACAACCGTTCGCAGTACAAATCACTACCTGACTACAATCAGGCTATACTCACGGCATACCACCATTCATCACATCCAACACTATCCTGCAGAGGCTACATCTAGATATATAGGAACATCTCCTCTCAGGAGGCTACATCTATATACTAGGAACATCTCATGCCAGGACTCAATCATCTACATGAGGCTACATCTGTGTATATCGAAACATCTCCATTTTAGGAGGCTACATCTATACCACAGGAACATCTCATGTCAGGATCTCATATATCTAACGGAGGCTTCATCTGTGTATATAGGAAGATCTCAATCAAGAGGCTACATCTATATATCACAGGCACATCTCCTTCTAACGAGGCTACATCTGTGTATATAGGAACATCTCCATTCGGGAGGCTACATCTATATCACAGGAACATCTCGTATCCTATCTCATCACACTTGCCTGAGGAGGCTACATCTGTGGATATAGGGACCTCTCCATTCGGAAGGCTACATCTATATCACAGGAACATCTCGCTGCAGGTCTTACTCAATCTCAAGTCATCTATCCTATTACCATAGGATTATATCCATTCAACTCCAGAATTCACATTCAGACTAATAATCAATCACGCCTATCATAGGCTGAATAACTCATACTCATATCAATCAATTTCGTATCACAACATTCACATTCAAAACATATTATTCCCTCTTCAAAGGGTTCAGCATACATCTCAAGCATATATATTCAATATATATCATTCCCTCATCAAAGGGTTCAGCTTGCATCTCAAGCATATCAAGCCAATACATACCATACATATCATCCCCTCATCAAAGGGTTCAGCTTACAACTCAAGTATACACATTCAATACATGACATTCCCTCACCAAAGGGTTCAGCTTATGTCTCAAGCACATACAATCAATACATACATTCCCTCACCAAAGGGTTCAGTTCACATTCTCAGCATATCAATTCCACACATATTAGTTCCCATCACAGGGCACAATATACAGTCTAGTAATCAACCATATTCAATATATCATTCCCTCTTCAAAGGTGTCCAGTTCACATTTACACTCATGTTCCACATACACACAATAAATCACATCAAAACCATTCCTCCATCTGGAGCATGGTGGAACACAGCAAAGGACATACAATCAAGGTCCAAGAGCTTACCTGCTCTAAGCAACACACCGACTTCCCCGGTACCGTGGCTACCACCACCAGAGATATCAAGCTCACGTCCTAAAAGGCATACAATCACATATCAAATACCATTCTATCCGTACAACGCATAAATCTCTAGCAAAACATGCGGAAAAAATATAAACTGCTGCATAAAATTCTGCAGATTTTACACCCACTTGGAAAAATCACAAATCCTTGTGGGAAGCTCCTAAAATCACGAGAATTTAGTGGCATCAAGATATGTCTCTTATCTTTTAAAAAAACTAGTTTCATCAAAAACCATGAACCACAGCCTCTGCAGCAAACCAAAAACCAGAACTATCACGCACCAAAATAGTGCTGACAGCAACAGACCAACTCAACCAGCCATCTTTCGAGGACAACCCACACCAGGTTACTCGTCCAAATGAGCTGATATCACTCGATTTGGATCATCCTAGACAAAGTTATGCTTTCTGCAAAATGGCTCTCTGCAGCAGAAAAATCTGCTAAAAACAGAGTATAATATCCTGTTATAACTCTGCACCACATTTTCTAGAAGACTCCAAAAATATCACGAAAATTACAGAGTAAAGCTAACTCTCTTAGCTTTCAAAAGGCACCAGTTTTACACCATTTGGACACCGATAGCTCTTGCTATGGACAAAACACCAGAACTGCCCAAATAGGTGTTCTTGGCTGTCATGAACAAGCATGCATGATTTATGCATAGAACACCATATCAGCTCAAAATCAACTTCTACCCACTCCAAATCATACTTCAAAACTGCCTCACCCTCTAAAACTCAGCATACATCAATCTCACTCCAAACCCTAACCCTAACTTCAAGAATCAAAGAGGAATAGGAGGAAATTTCAAACCTTAGAGTTCAATACACCACAATGGAGGTAGACCAGCACTCTACAGCTTCCAATCACGATTCCGCAGCGCCGAACGAAAATGGGCAGATACAAAACTCACTTTTTTCTTCAAATCACCAACACCCAAGGCTCAAAATCAACAAAGAACAAAGGAGAGGGCCTTCTTTCTTGCTTGTTTTGTGATTTCAACCACTAATCACATGAAAATGGCAAGAAGAGAGCTTGGGAGTGGAGAGAAAAACAGAGGAGAAGAAAAGAGAAGGAGAAATAGGCACAAAACATGTTCTGTCCCTTTTTAACAAGAAACAGGGGTGCGTCCAGCAATTACTAACTACACTCGTACCTCCGAGAAAGACCAAACTGCCCTTTCATACTTCCGTTTAATTACATAAATATCACCCAAATTACCTTAATTAAATTTAGTGATATTACACAGGACCTGTAGACTCAGATTGGACAGTTAGCTACAACTGTCAACCAGATGCAGCAGCAAGGTTCGGGTAACCTTCCAACACAACCAGTTGTTAATCCGAAGAATGTGAGTGCTATTACCTTGAGGAGTGGCAAGGAAATTCTAGATTCCACAGTTGTTGGTGCTAAATCAGATCCTGTAGAGGAGCATTCTATTTTTCTTCTTGATATCATTGATGCTACAGTAGATAGTGTAGATATTCCTGATTTATTTTCTGATTTTTCTTCTGAATTTTCTAACTTTGATCTTGGTTCTTGTAATTGTGTCTGTGATGATTCTGTTGTTGTGTGTAGTATCTGTGCATAGATTTTTCCCTCAGCCTCTACTTTTTCCTTACCTTCCACTATTCAACCACCTTCCTTGGAGTTGAAGTCACTACCTGAGCACCTCAAGTATGCATATTTAGATGATGCTCAAAGGCTTCCAGTCATTATATCTAATAGTCTGTCAATGGAGCATGAAGAGAAGTTGATGCATGTTTTGAGAGGCCACAAAAAGGCCACTGGATGGACACTTGCTGATCTTCTTGGAATTGATCCTCCCATCTGCATGCATCAAGAAAATTATGTTTGGAATGTGCCTTGAACGACACTTTGGGAGTTTCCTTTTCCCTCCTTTTATTTGTTGTCTCTTTGTTTGCATTTCTTTGCATGCTCACATTGAGGACAATGTGCATTTCAAGTGAGGGATGAAGGATCCTAAACATTTTTTTTGTTGTCTGTTTCTGTTTCTGTCTGTTTTCTGTTTCCTATCTATTTATGTTTTGTTATTGTCTGTTTGTCAGTGTCAGTTGTTTTTTATTTTCTATTTATCTGTCTGTCTATATTCTGTTTGTCTGTTTTAGTTTTTGAGTTTGTATGTTTTTGTTGTCTATTTCTGTTGTTTCTGTTTGTTGTTGTTTTTATTGAATTTAGGCACTTTTTCATGTTTTTCATAGGATTTCAAATTTGCATAAATTGTGAGAAATGTTAAAAAGTTGGTTGGATTGAGAGGTTTCATACTTGATGTGAATCATTGTTGCAATTGTTGAAGTGATAAGTAGGCTTGAGAAATAGAATTTAAGATGAACCATGTGTGGTAGAATTATGCCTTGTGACTTTTTGAGCCTTTGTGAATATGTTCTTTCATGTGATTTCACCCTTGTGCTAGATTACTCTATGTTTTGCCTTGCCTCTTTTGATATTCCTTGTTGCACATGCTTTGATTGAGATGATTTAGGCCTTCTTTCTTTTAGCTACTAGCCAAATAAATCTATCCTTGTGTTGATATCCATTGTCACCCCCTTTGAGCCTCTAGCCTTTTCTTTCTTGTTTAGCTCATTAAAAACTAAAAAAAATGATGGAAAACCATGTTACCCTAGCTTTAGGGAGAAAATGGGCTTTGGAATTGTTTTAGGAGTGGGTTTCAAACAAGTGTGGGGTTTTTGTATTTTGTTTTGTTTTGAAAGAAAAGAAAAGAAAAAGAGAAAAAAAAAAGAGTTCAAGCAAAGAAAGAAAAAATAAAGAGTTCAAGCAAAGAAAAAAATATATGCAATAAAAGTTGTTGTAGTTCATTTTCATCCTTGTAAATTCTTTTAAATTTCATCTTATTGCTTCTACCCTTCTTTTATCTTGTTGGCTTGCTCCCCATTTCCCCTCTTTTCTCTTAAGTTCTAGCCTAAAATATCCTTTTCTTATCCACCTTTTCCTAAGCCACTCATTACCAGCTAATAAAGTCCTTTTGATATTTTGATGCATGTGTATTTCAAGTTGAATGAATGAGAGGTTTGTCAATGCTTGGATGTGCTAATTGCATGTGGTGTTTGAGTGTAAATACAAGCCATACACATCATGTGAGGTTGAGTGCCACCCTTTGAGAGAATTCTATCACCTTGGTGCATTCCTAATGCTAAACTTGACTACTTTTTCACTTTGCACTTTGTGATCATGTTTTCATGGATTGTTTGTTACCTCAATATTATTCTTACATCTTTCCATTTCTCTCACTTTTGAGCATTGTTGTGATCCATTGAAAAATATGTGTGCCTTATTCATACCCTTTCTTTAAATTTTTGGTTTACTTTAGTTTGAATTTTTCTCTTAGACTTTCTTTTAGTTTTGCCCAAGAGTGCAAAAGTTTAAGTGTGGGATATATTGATAGAGTGCTTTTAGTTAAATTTTTGTCTATCATTCTTAGCATATTTGACCTCTTTTGGACTTTTATTTTTCCATTTTAATCCAGTTTTTGGCCTAGGCAAATAAGTGGGCTTAAATTCTAATTGTTGCGTATTTTCGGATTTTTGTTCACTTAACATATCTGACTTGTGCAGGGCCTATAGAGTGCTACCAATCTACGAATGGAGCGTTATAGGAGTCCCTGGAAAGATAACAAAAAGATATACAAGTTTGCTTGAAATAGCCCAAGGCCAATTCTGTCATTTAGAGGGTCATTTTAAGATTCGAAGTTAGCACCTCTGCACTTGTAATTTTGGGCTGCGAATTTGATTTTCATGGTTGTAAATAGCAAATAATTAGATTGTTGGATTTGTTTATGGCCCATTCTATTTTCAAAACTTAGTCACTGATATATTAGTGACTTTAGTGAAACTTGGACAGCACACTTTACAATTCAATAAACAAGTTTTATATTTCTTTTCTTTAGTTTTTAGAATCAAAAGCTTGTTCTTCATTGTTCTTCATCTTCTTCATTTCCATTTTGCTATTCTTCCATTTTTCTACACTCATTTCATGGGGTTTTCCTTGGTGATCATCATGGAAGGCTAAATCACTAATCAATCCAAGGATCTAACTCAAGAAAGAGAAGAATTGGAGTTCTAGTTCGGTATTTCGAATTCTACTTGAATATTCACCTTCTTCGTCAATTTCTATTATGTTTTTATGATTATGAATGCATTTAGGATTGAAAGTGAGTTAGGATTATGGATTCATGTCCTAATTTCAAATGATAATCACAAGATTAATTGAATGATAGTTTAGTTAGGGTTGTGGTTTTGGTTTCAATTAATTTAGGAGTAGAATCGATTAAACTGCTTCTATTGAGATTGAATGAATGTTCATGATAGAATCAACTTATGAGAATGACGATGATTCGAATTGCTTGGGTTGGTAAATTGGATTGATGCTTTCTCATCTGTTTTACTTTACTCCTTGATAATCTTGTTAATTTCTGCATTGTTCTTTAATTTTAGTTTGTGTTCTTGCATGTTTTATTTTGCGCATACCAACTGTTTGGCAAAAACCCCCCCTTATTATTACCAATGATCTAAAGCTAGAACCATATTGATCGTGTCTCTGAGTCGACCTAGGCTAGCTCTGTGCTACAGAATTAGCTTAGTAAAATTGTTTTTGATGCATCTCGACAAAGCATTATCAATTACCACACATTCCAAGTTGAATGAATTCTAATGCTTAGAATCACTATCTTGAAAAAAATCTTTTCTTCAACATATCTTCATTAGAAAAACTCATAAATCTTGATCTTCACAAGATGTGTTTTTGACTCAGAAATCAGTCTTTAGAATTCTTAGAGAGCTTGGTATACTTTTTGAAATTTGCTCATGTATATTAAACAATTCGTACAAGGTCTATTTATAGAAAACAGACTTACCAAGCTTTTTATAAAACAGTTTTAACTAACACTAATCGATTAAATCGATGATGTAAACGATTAAAGCTTCTAAATAATCAATTAAATTGTTCCTCAACTTTCTGGAAAATGTTTATGAACAGAATAATCGATTATTATGACAAGTAATCGATTAAAGCAGCAAAACATTGTTTTCTTTTTGGCATATGTAATCGATTACAATGAATGGTAATCGATTAAAGCAAAACAACATGTTTTCCAGGTATAGTCTATGTAATCAATTACAATGAATGGTAATCGATTAAAGCAGCAATGCATGATTTTGATTTTACACTATGTAATCGATTACAAGAACACTATAATCGATTAATGTGTTCTTCAAGGATTGTCCAGATTTAAAATGAAAGCGTGTAATCGATTACAATACTGAGTAACACTTTAGTTTATTAATCAAAGACATGTATGCATGAGGATGAGAATGCAAATGCAATGAAGGATCATATGGAAATACACTTGAGCCACTTAGATAATTACAAATGCCATCAAAATGATTGGGCATGTAAAAAGCTAAAACTTCAAGTCATCCTTGCTTCAATCTTCTTGCAGCTTCCTTTAAATCCAACAGTGGTTAAACCTCATGAGCTCAGCAAGGGCGACAGACATCACGCTTCCTCTTGGCCAAGATTTTAACACCCTGAAGTTTTGATAAATTGAAAATAGATGCTTGATGTGATTGTTGCGTTATTTGATTGCTTGATAAGTTTGTATTAGTTGAATTATTGTTGTGTAACTTATCATTGTGCTATTGCTTGGTGTAGATATCAAGTTATGTGGAGTTTGTTTGAGCTGCGTTGAATTGTGAGATTTTGAGTTTGACCAGAAAACATATTTTAGTAAAATTACCATTCTGGATTATTTAAACGTTGGATCATTTTAATATTTTACAGATAGGTTCCTAACCCATATATGTAAGGTTTGACTGTTAGGATTGTCCAAATAATTTCTGGAACGTGAGAAATTAATTTTTCACTGAAGTAGAAAATTCTAGAATTTGGGCAGCTCACCCAGGCGAGTTTTACAGGCAATTTTTGCTCACCTGGGCGGGTGGAGGCGATGCTGAATACGTTTTTCAGCTTTCAAGTCATGAAAATGGAGGATTTTTCCTCCCATAAGCCTTCCCTAACCTCCCTCCACCCTCCTCCACCACCCACAGCCACTGGAGACAACCACGGAACGTCATTGCTTGCCACGAGACCCCGGCGCGGTGAAGAACCTTTTAATCGGAGCGGAATCTTCAAAACTCTTCTCAAAGTTTCGATAGAGAACGGAGTTCCCAATTCTCCTTTCTTGGTTCCTTAAGCTAACCTTGGTTTCCTTTATCTTCTCCTAGCTAGTTTAAGCTTCTATTAGTGTCTCTTGTGTTTTGGATACTGTTATTAGGAGTTTTACACTTCCTTTGAAAAACCCTTATGAAAATGAGATGTTGTAAAAGTCTCCTTTTTATGAAACTGATGTCATTTCTGTGATCCTTGTTGAACCCTGGTCACATTGGTGTGATCGAAATTTCAAAATGATGTCTTTTGATGTGGACTCCCAAAACACCATTTTAACCTCTTTTTAAATTTGAGTGGGTATTTGACCCTGAATGTTAATGTTAAGTATGCTTTGAAATCTATACTAAGTTATCTTTAATTTGGTATATATAGCCCTTCTTTCAAACAAGCATGCATATTATAAGGATCACAAAACAACACCGCTAGGCTATAATAAGAAGAACCCCTAGATAGGTAAGGGGAGTTTATTACCTAGTTACAGTTTTGATACCATTGTTGGGGGCCAGGGAGTCCAACTATGAAGATAACTGTCTGTCCCTGCTGTGTGCTGGTTTTTTAAGAAAAACTATGTTTTTAACTAATGGGATGTGATGTATTTATGATTGATGTGTGTTTCTTCCTATGTGTGCTCATTTTCAAGAAAAAATGTGTTTTTAACTAATGGGATGCGATGAATTGGCTTGTTGATTGATATAACTATAAATGATATTATTATTGTAATGATTGGTTTTTTGGGAAAAGTCTTAATTACAGAGGAGACTTTGCCCAAAATTTTATAATATGTTTTCCTATTTAATTCTTTATTAATTTTTTAAATGGGATAAGAGTGTGTTTTATATATTGTAGTACTTCTCTTTAATTTAGAATTTTCCTAAAAATATCAATCTTGTGATATGATGAATTGTGAATGTATGAAATTTGGATTGTATGAAGACCTGGGAAATGTGAATCTCAGGCATATGTATTATGTATAGATGTGATATGTGATTGCTTGTGATGTTGTTGATGATATTGAAATTGAGATGTCATTGACGTGATTGATGATGTTGAAATGAGATAATATTGATATGCATGACTGGATAACCTTACGAGGGTGGGTTTACGAATTTTAAGCATCCTAAGAGAGAATGAGATTGTTTTAAATTTTGATCTCTATCTATCCATGGTCAGTGTATCGGTGATGTTGTGTATGTACATGGGGGGTGCATGACTGGATAACCTTGCAAGGGTGGGTTTACAAATTTTAAGCATCCCAATAGAGAAAGGGATTGTTAAAATTCCGATCCCTATCTATCCATGGTCATTGCATTGATGGTGCCCATGTTCATACTTAATATTTCATGGGTGGAAATAGAATGGTGGCAGTAAGTACGGGGTACTAGGGGGCATCACTCTGTTTGGAACTCCCTTGTGACTCAGGGCTGATCACCATGGAGGGGAGCGACCGGTGCACGACAGGGTGACCTCGACGAGCTACTGCATCATTTTCCTAAGAGAGGCTATTTCCATGAGAATGACACCACATTGCATGCTGATAGATAAGTCGGGTGCATGCATCAGTCTATGCATGATTGTTTGAGTTGTGAAATGCATTGAATGATTGGTTTGTTGAGTGTGTATTGGAATCATGGATTTTTGTTAATGATTGTGATGGGTAAAATTGTTTCCTTCCCAATTGTTGCTATCTGATGTTTGTTGATTTTATATAATAAACTCACCCTTGCATTTGTTGTATCTTGTGGTTAGTACATGTGATGATTGCGAACTTTCGCTCGTGGGAGCAGATGAGCAGCAGTAAGTGACCTTGGAGAGAGAGATCTTATTTTTGTTGGAGCCGCCAAGTCGATGTGATGATGTTGAAACTCTTTTCAGAAGAGTTGTGTTTTGTTAATTAACTCTTTCATAGTTAGTCCTTTAATCTTTTTTGTAGACATGTATAATTTTAATCATAATTACATGTGAATGATGAGTACTTATATAGTATATGTATACATATGTATTCAATTGTTGTACTTGTATCGTGTGTATGATGATTGTATTATTGCGGAAAACTTACTACCATTTTCATAAACAAATTAATGAAGTTTTCATTAAAATTTGAAATTTACATGTCTAGAGTTTGTGATGTCGTAGCGACGAGGCGGGTCGTTACAAAGATAGTGGGAGGCATGTTGGGAGTGACCTCCACAACTTCATCATCATTAGGGTTAACCCTAGCAGCAAGTTGACCTCGTTCTCCTACAGGAGGCTCGACAACAAAAGATGGCTTGCCACCACCAGCAGGCCTGACCTGCTTCACCAAGGGCCTCCATGTGAAATCGTCCATTATATCTGCAAAATAAGATAAAATGCAAAAAAGGATAATACAAGCTAGAAATCACATTAGACACAAAAAAAGAAGGTAAAACATATCCTCATCAAAAAAGGATAAGATGGCCCAAGTGTCTAACGAAGCCGCCAGTTATTCTAGAATTGCCTTGTCAACCCTCTCCACCAAGGTCAACATGTCCTCATCAAAAAACTTAAACCTGTTAGGGTCTGACTTCCAGTAGAAAGGGAAGTGAGGTTCCCTATCCTGGTTTAAACATTAGTGGCAACCTATCAACCACGACATTAGTTGTCAGGACCTTGAAAAGAGATCCTTGAATCGACGAGACACGTTTGAGTCAAACTCGAACAACTTTTTGAACCCACTGTTGTGGGACACCCAACCTATTTTACCTATCAACTTCAATTGAAAGAAATACATAAACGCTAGGTCAGATGTTGAAAAATGGGCACAGGACTGATCCTACGTTGTTGAAGTGCATCAAAAACAAACTAACTAAGCTAATTCTGCAGCACATGGTTAACCTAGGTCGACTCAGAGACACGATCAATATGGTTCTAGTTTCAAATCATTGGTAATAATAAGGGGGGATTTTGTCGAACAGTTGGTATGCGCAAAGTAAAACATGCAAGAACACAAACTAAAATTAAAGAACAATGCAAAAATTAACAAAATTATCAAGGAGTAAAGTAAAACAGTTAGAAAGCATCAATCCAATTCACTAACCCAAGATATTTGAATCATCATCATTCTCATAAATTGATTCTATCATAAACATTCATTCAATCTCCATAGAAGCAGTTCAATCGATTCTACTCCTAAATTAATTGAAACTAAAACCACAACCCTAACTGAACTATCATTAAATTAATCTTGTGATTATCATTTGAAATTAGGACATGAATCCATAATCCTAACTCACTTTCAATCCTAAATGCATTCATAATCCTAACTCCAATTCTTCTCTTGCTTGAGTTAGATCCTTGGATTGATTAGTGATTTAGCCTTCCATGATGATCACCAAGGAAATCCCCATGAAGTGAGTGCAGAAAAATGGAAGAATAGCAAAATGGAAATGAAGAAGATGAAGAAGATGAAGAACAATGAAGAACAAATGAGAGAAAATGAATAACAAGCATTTGATTCTAAAAACTAAAGAAAATAAATATAAAACTTATTTATTGAATTGTAAGTGCTGTCCAAGTTTCACTAAAGTCACTAATACATATAGTGGCTAAGTTCTGAAAATAGAATGGGCCATAAATAAACCCAACAATCTAATTATTTACTATTTACACCACTAAAAGTCCAATTCGCAGCCCAAAATTACAAGTGTAGAGGTGCTAACTTCGAAGCTTAAAATGACCCTCCAAATGACAGAATTGGCCTCGGGCTATTTCTAGCAAACTTGTAGATCTTTTCGTTATCTTTCCAAGGACTCCTAGAACGCTCTATTCGTAGTTTCGTAGCTTCGTAGCACTCTATATGCCCTGCACAAGTCAGATACATCAAGTGAGCAAAAATTCGAAAATACGCAACAATTAGCAATTAAGCTCACTTACTTGCCTAAGACAAAAACTGAATAAGAATAGGAAAATAAAGGTCCAAGAGAGGTCAACTAAGCTAAGAAGGATAGAAAAATATTTAACTAAAAGCACTCCATCAAGGACCTCAAAGGCTCTCACTATTGCCTAACTATTGCGATGAAGCTGAGAGGGTGATACAAACAAATGCTCTAGCAGAGCACATTAAAAAGAGCTCAGGGGGGAATCAGACCCAAGACTTCAAAGAGACAGTCATACATGTAGAAGGGTGGACAATTCGACGCTACCCTCATAAAGTGAAAATCATCACTCCCACAAGCCTGGATGGCCATCTTGCAGAAGTCTTCTGGGTTGGCCAACTTTAGTTGACGCCCCAAAGTTGCGACACTCGTGGCATAAGTTACGGTGGAGCGGTATTTTAGGAAATCGTCCCTTACCGACTCATAGTCAGCAACGACGAGAGGGGGCAAAGGCTACCTGGCACTGTAGTTGCACCTGTTTTGGGGAGAAACCCCAACATCCCCGCCGCCACTCCTTCTCACTGCCCCAGAAGTAGAAAGGGGAAGAATCATGGTAACAGGAACGGGTTGCTCGTCAAGAGGAGCAATAGAAGAGCCCTCCTACGGGGACGAGAAGTACCCCCACTGTAACACCCCGTGTGCACCCGGTGTATTATCATCAATAATATCAGAATCGCGCTTAAAACGTTACTAGAAAATTATGCGAAAGCGATTGAATCGTATTTCTTGATCACATTATGTCTAGATTATTAAAACACCGCAACACACACACACACACAATCCATAGTCATCACAAGTAACACATCAATAAAGTATATGCCCCTACTGATCCAGTTTATCGCATCATATTCATAGGCAGATAATAAATCATTTCACAATATAGATTCAGGAGGAAATATCTTTTCATTACATAACTCATTATGTACAAATATACATATATACATCAGTCCCACACCACACATGTGGTGATACAAAAGAATAACCTCCCTCACACGAGGGTATATCATCATATACAAAATATCAGGTGGGCTTACACGCCATACAACCCTCCTCAGGGCACCAACAAACATCCAACAACATCCAAGCCAAAAATGAGTTATCTAACTATCTTCATGTCATCCAAGATCATGCATATAATGTCTTTACTGGGCCTCCTGCCCTAGGACTGTTCTCTTCTCTCAGAAGAGTCACCTGAAAAACATGAATCCCCACACGGGGTGACATATACATCTCAGTAAGCTCAGGGTCCGGGGAGGGATCTCCTCCACCCTGGCCCACTCTCCATGATACAAACATTCAAGCAGTCACAACAACTGGCCTCTCGGCCCTCATAACAATATGAGCAAGTCATCTTGCTCTATGTACGGCGGATCTCATCAATGCCTAACCTCAGTGTGAGACTGAAACTCACACCATATATGGTACCTCCGAGAATAGGCACTCAACCGCGATGGGACACACCTATTCCCTTGGTCTAGAGGATCACCGATCCCTTAGGATATCATCAACCATGAGCCAACCAAACTAGGAGGTGCTCTCTCCTCCTAGGGAGGTCCATATCTATCTACTGGTCAGAAGATCTAATCACAGGCATAATACATTTCTCAAGCATAGATGCACACACATATCATTATGAGCATGCAACAACCAAATGCATGCATCATGAATATGACCATCACTCCACCCGGAGTGTGGTGTGGCACAAACAAGCGGGAAATTGTCCCCAGGGACCAAGAACTTACCTGGCAAAGCCTAGCTCTGCAATTCTCTCCCTAATCCGTGGCACCTGCCACTGACACCCTCGGTGTCCAGCCCTAATCCAGACACATATGCATATGTCAACAACCATTCAAACAATCCAGCAAACATATCATAATTAGAAGTCCTCTAACTTAAGGTTCATAACAGCCCAACACACACTAGGCTTTCACAGACCCTTCTAGGTCCAGCACAGCTTAACACAAGGCTTTAGAGTCATCACGGACTCAACACAAGCCACAACAATCAGCTCAAAACTTCCATCAGCTCAATCAAAGCATCTGAGTCCACACAGACTCTATACAGTTCACAATCAAGGCTCTTGCATGTCATACAAACCTCAACTAGTGACTCAACACAAGTCACTCATTCATAAGCAGAGCCAAGAATCAAAGTTCACCAAATCAAATTCTGAAAGCTAATCCTTCATCACTACACAGTTCTAAACAAGTTTCTCTACAGGACCCTTGGCTAATTCTAGCCCCAACTCAAATGGGTCACTATTCATAAAAAACCCCCAAATCAAAATTTAACCGGAGAAACTCGAGATTCTTACCTCGGAATTGGCAAGGAAGACCTCTGGACCTCTTCTCTTGGTTCTAGAGTCTGAGAAACCCCGTTGTTCCTTGCCTATCTCGAGTTCCCCACTTCCTCTAAGAAAGTAATCTTTCAACTCAAGGTTTAAGAGATTTGGATGAAGGATTTTGGCTCACTCAAGCTTTTCCTCATGATTAAAGGCTCTAGGAAGTGATTTGGGCTATAAAACAAGGTTCTAGGAAGCTTGGGCACTCAAAAATGGAGGTCTGGGCACAGGAGGAAGAAGAAGAACAGTTTCCTCTCCCAAAATCGCGTTTTGGCCTTTTATACTGGGCCTCACCGACATTTTCGCGCTCCTGGCACCACTCTGGCGCTGACGACGCCAAAATACAGTGCATCTGGCGCCTATGGCGTCACTTTTGCGCTCTTAGCGCCAATTTCCAGTGCATCTGGCGCCTTTGGCGCCACTTTGGTGCTCCTGGCGCCAATTTCCAGCATCTGTGGCACTCCTGGCGCCACTCTGGCGCTGATGGCCCCAAAAATATGAAAAATAGCCTTCTGCTACAGTGCCACGCTATCAACGTCAGATCCCACGCTATCAGCGCCAGCTACAGTAATAGCTACAGTAAAATATTATTATTTTATTATTATTATTATTATTATTATTATTATTATTATTATTTTTATTTTTTGCAAAATGGGTTCTTATATTTCACCCCTCCTTTTTAGGAATTTTGTCCGCAAAATTCCAAATCAAAACAGTTAAACACTAGGGTGAAATTCTTGTTCTTCCTCTCACCCGATCCTGAATCCTCAATAGCCATGTAGGACTTGTCAGATTTTCTCTAATCCGAACTGTATCGGGCTATAAGTCACTGGTCCTTCCGTCTGAAAGATCTGATATGGACCAATGGACCTAGGACTCCGCTTCCTCGCGCCCAAAGCTCGTCCTACACTTGTGACGGGAGACAGCCTAACCACGTGATCACCCTCTTCAAACTGCAAGGTCTGCGATTATAATAGCTCTTCTGACGACTTTGAGCTTTCATCAACTAGTCTCTAATCATCTTGATCTGCTCAAAGGTCTCTCGTTCCATTTCAAGTCCAAGGAGCTGTCTCTTTCTCCTACATCTGCCTCACAGACAAGAGCTCTACAACGCCGGCCCTATAAGGCCTCACCTGATGCCATGCCCAACTGGCATGAAAATTGTTATTATCTGAGAACTCCATCAGAGGTAGACACCTTTTCCATCTAATACCTTGCTCCAAAGTACAAGCTCTTAGCATATCCTTCAAAATTTGAATGGTTCTTTCTGTTTGACCATCTGTCTGAGGATGAGAGACGGTGCTGCACTTTAGCTGAGTCCCATAAATATCCTGAAGAACACCCCAGAATCCTAGAGGTGAACTTCGCATCTCTGTTATCGTCAATGCTCTCAGGGATCTAAGGACCCTCATTCATGGTACCAAGATTCTTTAACAAGAAAACTTGGTTTTTGGTGTGGCGCGAGTTGCTCCAGACCCACTGGCTGTAGGGCCAGGGGCGCCAGGATGGCGCGGGTAGCGCCACACATTCGGCAAGTTCACGCTAAGGGCGTGGTTATGGCGCGAGTAGTGTCATTGAGCCGAGAGGTTGGTGCTGGTAGCGCCAAGGCCGCGCGGATCGCGCCAGAAGTGCCCTGGAAACCCAATTTCCTCGGGTTTCCCACGCGGTCAGTGCCAGGTGCGGCGCGGATAGCGTCACTTGGTCGAGGGAGTTGGCGCAGATGGCTCCAGAGTGGCGCGGATGGCGCCACAGGTTCGGGAAGTTCACGTTGATGGCGTGGGGATAGCGTTGTTGGCGCCGTAGCACCAACATTGTGCCGCGGATAGCGCGGGAGGTGGCGCGGATCGCGCTGGACCTCGGGCAGGCTGAGTATATATAGGGTCAAACGCGAAAATGGGAAAAAAAATCAGCCTTTCTTCCTCCCTAGACCCCCAACCTCCATTAATGGTTGTTCCAAGCTTTTTGGGACCCTATATCTTGGCCTAAACACCTTCCTATAGCCTTTTAGCTTGAGTAAACTGATTAGAAAGCTATAATCCTTCATCCTTTTCTTTCAAAAGCCTCTTTTAGTGAGATTTCCTTTTGGAAGGAAAATCTCTGATTCTTGAGTTTGGCAAGGATTTACGGTGAGATACAGACAACAAAGCTCGAGGAAGCTGTCCTGCAGCCTTTCTAGTCGCCACTGAGGTAAGAAACTCAAGTTTCACCGGTTGTTTGTGATTTTGAGAGTTCCTGTGAATAGTGATCCATATGAGCTTGGGCTAGAATTAGCCCAGGGTCCTGTAGGGAAACTTGCTCAGAGCGAGATAGTGATGAAGGATTAGCTTTCAGTTTTTGATTTGGATAACTTTGAATCTTGGCTCTGTGGCTTGTATGTGTGGCTTGTGTGATAAGTCACTTATAGTTTTGGAGCCATGCCAGAGCCTTGATTATGCTTGTGTTGAGATGTTTTGGTTAAGGCTTAGGCCGTTCCAGTGATTTTGAACCATGAGGCTGCGATGAGATTATGCTTTGGTAGGTGAGCTGCATTGAGTCTGTGATGACTCAGATGCTTTGTATGCAGCCATGGTGGACCTTGTATGGTCTGTGAGAAGCCTAGTGAGGGCTTGATTTGATTGAACTCTAGGATAGGGAAATTCTGATATGCTATGTTCAGTGATTGAATGTCTATTGGATTGATTTTGATATGAGACTGCATATGCCTTGATTAGGGCTTGATTTTGAGATTATTGGTGGCGGGAACCACAGAGCAGGGACAGTACCGCAGATTGAGACCTTGCCAGGTAAGTTCAGTGTCCCTGGGGATTAATTCCCATCTTGTGTGCCACACCACACTCCGGGGGAGTGGTGGTCATTTCATGATGCATGCATTGGTAGTTGCATCCTCATAATGATATATGTGTGCATCTGTGCTTGATTTGTGATGTGATATGACTGTGATAGATCTATTGGCCAACAGATAGATATGGACCTCCCTAGGAGATGGTGGTTTCCTCCTAGCATGGCTGGCTCATGGTTGAGGTAGCTCCCAGGGAATTGGTTCCCACAGGCCAGGGGAGTAGAAGTTGAGGTAGCTCCTTCTATTTTTGGAGGTACCATATATGTGCATCCATGCGAAGGGTTAGCACCCAATGGGATGGCACAAGTGTGAGTTCCGGTCTCACACTGATATAGGCGTTGAGGTAGCTCCGCCAGGCGTTGAGGCAACTCCGCCATGTTTGTATGATATGCTTATATTGTTATGAGGGCCAAGCCAATAGGCCAATTGCTTGTGATAACTGATGTATGTGTTATGGAAGTGGGCCAGGGTGGAGAAGATGCCTCCATGGACCCTGAGCTTACTGAGATGTGTTATCTCACCCCGTGTGGGGAATTATGATTTCAGGTGACTCTTCTAGAGGAAGAGAGCAGTCTCAGGGCAGGAGGCCCCAATAGAGACCAGGCTGCTTGACTAAGGAGCAGCAAGGAGAGCTTGAAGGCTCAGTTTTGTTTGTTTTGATTATATTTTGTACCCTTGATAAGGGATGGTGTGTGTGTACACCTGATACATGTATAGTTCTGTATACCCTTGGTGAGGGCAGATATTCTTTTGTATCACCATGATGTGGTGTGGACTATGATGTATATTTGTACATAACTATTTATGTTATGTATATGAGACTTTCCTCCTGAGTATAAATGTTGTATATTTGATAATCTGCCTAAGTGTTTTAGTTATCTGTCTTTATGGTGTATGTTATGAGAAACTGGATCAGCAGGGGGTGAAAATGTGTCTTGTATGTATGTTGATTGTTATATGTTTTATTCCATACATAATGAATCAAGAAAAGCGATTCTATGCTTCCGCTACGTTTTAAATTGATGTTTTTAAGCGTTAATCTAATATTATTAATGATAACGCACCGGAGGTCTACGGGGTGTTACAAGGGACACCATGTAGCCTCACACTCTCTGTAACATATACCCGGGCCAACTTCTCTGCAGTGTAGTCAGATCTCACAGGTAAGAAATGAGCAGACTTAGTCAGCCTATCTACAATCATCCAGATGGAATCACATCCACTCTGAGTCCTCGATTGATCTCACCACAAAATCCATGTAAATGCTGTCCCATTTCCATTCAGGGATCTATAAGGTTGAAATAGACCAAACGGTCTCTGATGCTCAATCTCACCTTCTGATATACCAGACACTTAGCCCCATGTTCGACTATATCTTTCTTCATCCCTGGCCACTAAAAATTCCTCTCCAAATCATATTACCTTTTAGTGGCTCCTGGATGCATGCTAATCGGGCCCCTATGTGCCTCAGACAGGACGACATCTCTCAATCCGCCCTTAGGCACCACAATACGACTTTGGTACAACACCAAGTCGTGGTCCTTTCAGGAGACATCCTGTTGACCAACCATGGTCCTCATAGTCTCATTCTGCTTCTGACTTCTCAGATTCTCCTGATCTAACCACTTTGGTCCTGTTCAACTCAAAACCATGCGCACCTTCTGTCACTGACAGGTGCGTATCTCTAAACTGCTCCATCAATTCACGTTCAGAGGTCATTAGGCAAGCCACTTGCTTGAGACATCAGTAACCACGTCCGCTTTACCTGGATGGTATCTCAGCCAAATCATAATCCTTGAGGAGTTCCATCCATCACCTCTGTCTCATAACCAATTCTTCCTTATTAAAGAGGTGCCTGAGGCTTTTGTGGTTACTGATCACAATCAGCTTGGCACCATACCACTAGTGCCTCCCACTTTCCTTAGAACAAACACCACAGCTGCCCACTCCCAATCATGAGTAGGATAAGACCTTTCGTGAGGTGTCAGTTACCTAGAAGCCTAGGTAACTACCTTTTTATCCTGCATCAGCACGCATCCACGCCCTACATGGACGCCTCACAACGCCTCCCAAAACTTCATTCAAGGTCAGGAGGGGTCATCACAGGAGCTGTGGTCAACCGCTCTTCCACTCCTGAACTAGCCAGTCTATCTCAGGAACTCTGGATCTCAGATATTGTCCTTGGATCCCTCCAGGACATCACTGCCTCTCACTTGCTGGGATCAACTGATACACCAGCTACGGAGATCACATGGCCAAGAGATTTTTCACCTCTGTTAATCACAATTCCACTTGGCCAACTTACATGCACATCCCTCCAAGTCTGAAGGGCAGTTCTGAGATGTTCGGCATACTCCATCTCTATTCAGGGATAGATCAGTCTGCCATCCATGAACACCCCCACATACTGATCCAGGCAAGGCCTGAATACTCTGTTCATGATTCATGAACACCGCTAGGTGTTCGTCAGACCATCGGGGAATGACCTGATACTCCAAGTGACCATACCTAGACCGGCAAACCGTCTTAGGTATGTCTGCAGACTTGATCCGAACCTGATGATATCCGGATCTCAGGTCAATCTTAAAGAACACTCCAACTTCCTTTAACTGTTTAACATTTCATCAGTACAAGGCAGAGGATACTTAATCTCAATAGTACCCTTATTCGTCTGCCTGTAATCCTCACACACTCTCCAACTGCCATCCTTTTTATCCATGATGATCACCGATGTTTCTCCACAGCAAAGCACTCGGTCTGATCAATGGTTAGGACAGCAGATCTCCCAGCTGCACCCTCAGCTTCCTCGACTTCCGAGGAGTCTAACTATAAGGTGCCACAGATTTCGGTCCCACACCAGGAACCGGATCACTAGAGATCTCAATCTTCCTTTCTAGTGGTAGTCAAATAATCTCTTCAAGGCATATTCCCGAACTTGCTCACCACCAGGATCTCCGACTAATCATCTCTTGACTTATCTCTTGTCACACAAGAGAAAATACGGCCTTGAGCTCCTTCCCTTGTTGCCTTGCAAACTTGCAAGACTGATAGGAAAGAAATGGAGCTCGAACCAGCCACGTCAGAAGGCACAGCCCCTCTTCTGACAACCATCTAGCGTTGCGCCATAATTGGCTAATCACCCCATACCCAAGGTAACCTCAAGGGTTGGCATAGCTAGACTGTAACACTTAAGCACCCACTCTCTGCCCTCACACTTGCACTGTACGTCTTTACGACATGTGCTCACCCCTCATATCTTCCTTGGTGTGGTGCTAACTTCCATTGGAGGGCAGAACTAAACATAGGTAATCTAAACTTATCAGCTAACACATTTAATATGAATAGCTCCAGAATCAAACACAAATTTTGCATAACAACCAGTGATCAGAACAATACCTATTGGTAAATGGCAATTTGGGAAAGCTATCTAATAGCAGTTATTTGTTCCATTCAACAGAGAAGGCTTCCATGTTCCAAGAGGAGAATATATATCTGTGAGACTTTCAAGAATTAAGATAATTGCCAAGGTTTAGAGGAGTTCAAGAATGAAATAATACTGGTAAATTATTTCAGCATTTTGAGAAAAAAGTTTTGTATTGTTTTAGTTTTATGTACTCTTGCAGAAGTTTTATTAGAATTCTGATATGAACTGCTACTATGTGAAATTGTTTAATACACTAAGGCACCAGAACCTAATAATTTTGTTATAGTACAAGCTAGTGAGTATAACTTGGTTACAACTTCAATGAACGAGTTTTAAGCTTTGGCCTCGCCTTGTAGGCTTGTACTAGTCCTTCAACGAAAAATACACACATGGAACAACAAAAAGTACAGCATCATTAAGAAAATGGAACATGTTAATAACCACATTTAAATTAGTGATGAATAAATATGATGGGAGATTAAATGGATCTGTGGCTAGTGAGTTTTGCATATCAGAAGTTAAACATAGTCCAATATCTTCATAGTACAATGAAAAAAATCATGTTTATCAAATTATATGTACAAACTATATTTTCAAACACTCCAGTTCTCCAAACAACCCTTGGCTGCTCTGAGATTAACAAAAATATATGAATCCATCTCAGGTAATAAAGTGAGTTAGTCTATATGCAGAATTTGGTTCCTCTAAAGTGCAATGAAAACCTTATTTAATAGTTTATGCTTCTCATGCATGAACTTAATTTAATAGTCTATGCACTATTTCTTTTGCTTAGATGTTTTATTGAAGGTATTCACATTTACTCAATCCAAAACGTGACTGGTTTATCAAGCTAGTTGATACAAAAGGTCAATTGATCTCAAACCCCGAATGCTATAATGCTGAAGGAACATAAAGCTTCAAATAGATACACATACATATATGTAAATTTTACAGTTCACACTAGAATGTAGATACCACAACTAGGATTAGCACCAACTGATTAGTCTAGAGAATATTGAATACTAAGTTGTGAGGAGGGGCATGGTGGCATTTGGACTTCAACAACACCTTCAAGCATCTGTGTTACATTTCTCATTGTTGGTCTAAGACAAGGATCCTCTTGCACACACCAAAGGGAAATCATCACCAATTTCTCCAAGGTCTTCATGTCATCCAATGCCTCTTTGTCATTCTCAACCAAGTCGTGAAGAACACCTTCAGTGTAGCAGTCAAAAGCCCATTCAGTTAGGATTGCTTTCTCTTCATCTGCCTCAAATTCTACACTTTTTCTGCATGAAACTATCTCAAGCAGCAGCACCCCATAACTATAGACATCCACTTTGGCTGTGATTGGCATGTTTTTGAACCATTCAAGTGCGACATACCCTTTTGTTCCCCTTATGGCAGTGTTGGTTCTGCTCTGATTCATGTTCAAAAGCTTGGCCAATCCAAAGTCAGAAATTCTTGCATTATAGTAATCATCAAGGAGTATGTTTTGAGGCTTTATGTCACAATGGATGATCTGTGTGCTGCACTCTTCATGCAGATATAGAAGTCCTCTAGCAACCCCAGTTGCAATTTGTAGCCTCAGTTTCCAACTTGGTTTCTCCACATTGAAAAGAAGACTTGCTAAAGTTCCATTGCTCATGTACTCATAAACCAGCAACCTTTCGTCTTGAGTCTCACAAAATCCAAGTAAACGGACCAAGTTCTTATGATAAGTGAGGCCAATGACATTCAGTTCATTCTTGAATTCCTTTTGAACCTCTTCCAAGAGAAAAGTGTTCAACCTTTTTACTGCCACGAGAGTAAGGGAACCCATGTTGATGACTCCTTCATACACAATACCAAAAGCTCCCTTTCCTAGCACTTTGTCAAAGCCATTGGTAGCTTCTTCAAGTTCCTCATAAGTGAAGCAACGCAAATTGGTTTCCACATTAGTGTCACTTTTGCCAACTATTCTAAGCTTCTTCTTGCACCGAAAAACATATAAACTGCTCAAGCAGATTGCTCCAACCAATATTAGATTGAGACAAGCAGAACCACTCAAAAGCACAATCCAAGTGTTTCTACTATTCTTTTTCACAATGATTGGAGGAACAA
Organism: Glycine tomentella; assembly: GCA_007407185.1. Lineage (NCBI taxonomy): Eukaryota > Viridiplantae > Streptophyta > Magnoliopsida > Fabales > Fabaceae > Glycine > Glycine tomentella. Next base: position 173,774 of record PYAF01005661.1, read on the forward strand.
CCAAGGAGGAGTTGTCTTTCCTCACTTTCATGAAGGCCTTTGCACCATTAAGTGTGGCATCAACTCTACCATTTGAAAGCGGCAACTTCTTCTTCCAGCAGCTGTCACCTAACCTGAAAATAGCAACAGAACACATACAATCTTCCATACAAGATTGTCTGCATTGTTCTTCAGTGAAGGGTTTTTGCTGCACATAATCTGAAAGAGGCCAATCAGTATCTATCAACACCTCAAAATCATATAGATCCTCTCTTTGACTAAGTTCATCTTCAGCACATGATTGTACAAAATCCGGTTTGCAGCTACCATTAGGATCATTAGGATCAACCAGTGAGTACCATTTTGGACACTTACAGATTGGCCTCTTATGATCTCCCAAACTGCAAATGCTATTATATCCACAAACGCCACTACTTGCACCAGCAAGATAATCCTTACATATATTATCTGGACGAGACCACACTGGGGTCCAGCCTCCACTCCCAGAAGAACCCTTTGGATGTTGATAGAGTGTGAACACCCCATCAAACTCGAGAGTTGCTCTAAGGTAAACTTGAGTGGTGGAAATAGAACCCCCATCTGACAAGTTATACTTTTCTCTGTTGTCTCTCAAAATATACACATCTCCTGACCTATCAAACACCAATTGAGTCCCAGCACTTGATGTGTTGGACTCAATGGTTCCACTTTCATAGTAGTTATCGTTAACAAACTCAGATGGCAAATTTATTGAGTGCATCACAAGATTACCATCATTTTGGAAAACGAGCTCAAACCTGCCAATGTTGAAGTCATTCCTCCTAAGTTTAGAAGAAAGCTTCTGACTCCTTTCCATAGTCTGAGAAGGCAACAAGGTGTCTCTATAATCATCAAAACTCTCCCAAGCACTATTGGAGGAACCATCAAGAAGCACCAGGTTGCCAGTGTCATTGAACACACCACTAGAAACTCTAGCCTTGAGGCCACCAGTGTGCCATAACTTATCACCATTTGGGGCAGTTAGAACCAACCCATCATCAGCAGAAAGCTCAACTTTTGAGCCCTTTGGTGCAGGCTTGTTGTCCCTATTGGCAAACCAAACTATGGTTCTGTCTTGAATGTTGGCATACCAAATGCAAAGTATGAAATGATCAGGAGTGGCCTCAAGTGGGAGGAAACCAAAGGCAAAGTCACCAGAAGGTGATGAAACCAACCATGGGGTTGTGCTTTTTCCTGCAGTATGAGAATCACCAATGGCTATGTTGGTTTTGGTTTGAGCTACAACAAAGGGTAGCAGAATCACTGAGCAGAAGAGAAAAGGAAGAAGCAAAGAGGAAGCCATGGTGAGAAATGAGAATCAACTTGGTCCTTACGTTTTAGTTAGATATATGTTGATGAATAGAAATTAAATCAAGGACTAAGACAAATTCCATTATGAATTTATGATGATGGTTAAATCTTTGTCTTTGTTGAATATACTTGAATGCATGTGCTTGACTTTGTCAACGTAGGCTAAAAGTAAAACCAATCAGACACACACACACCGCATATAACTCTTTTACTAGCAACAGTGTTGTGGAAAATTTGGTTACTAATTACATCCACACAATACAAATTCGAAACAAAACCGTTACGTCAAAAGATCAAACACATTTTTATATATCAACAATATCAAGATAGTGATACTAGAATCAGTCTCTTTAACTAAGATTTCAGGTTTAAAAACTGTAATTAAAAAGATAGAATCCAACTATAGATAATCAGTCAAATTTTTTAACAAAAATTATTTATCAACAAATATTCCATGCCAATAATATAATAACATAATGGTTAAAAAAACATTTTTGTATCAGTAAATGAAGAGAATTTCCTTTTCTGCATAGGAGACAGGTACACCTTAGATAATCAAATGATGACATCCCCGTGGAAAACAAGCATCAAGCATACAACAAATTCCATGAAATAGAAAAATTCTATTTTACCTTATTTTATTCTATTAATAACGTGTAAAAGTTATGGAGTACCCTCCATCAGTAAGCCTTATTATTAATTGCATAATTTACAATATATTTCACACAAATAACTTTATATTTTCTACATGGCTGATTTAACATTTATTTCGGTCTAAGATCAATTTTAAGATGAGATCTTTTTAAATCAATAAAAATTATATTAAAATTATTATTTTTTTAAAATTTAATTTTTAAACTTTCTCGAATAAAAAATCACTCATCAAGTTATTGGATTTTACTCCTCTAAAGTGAGCAAATGCACTTTAGAGAATAAAGTAAAACAATAACCATTAATTAAAAAATAATCATTGAGATTATAAACAATATTAGATTTTGTTAATATATATATATATATTATCATAACTTTTAATCGTTGATTTTCTAATCACCAACTGTAAATGCACTTTATTTTCTTATCATCGTGTTTTTTTTTTATTCTTAGACGTTAAAGTATTTTTTTCCCAATATAAAAGTAAAGTGTAACCATTACGGGATAGAAGAAAAGTTATTAAATTTAAAAGACTTATTCTCAGTTGGCTGGCCGGGTACGTTGTGTACATGTTTGAGTGTTGAATTTTCAAATATATAAATCAGTCCCACAAGACCAGAATAGTCAAGCACTCAAGTTGGCCGAGTACGTACGTAACGGCTCTCATTGACCCATTTGGTCATTACCACAAATTACTTTTTAAAATGAGATTTTCTTAAAAATTATTAGCATGGTGTACAGTATAAAATGGTGAAATTATATGTGGTCATTAATGTGAACTCATTATATACGTGTACACCCTTCATATCAGCTATGATATAGTAATAGTGTATATTTTCGCTCTTTGTGTCAACCTTTGATGAGTCACTATTTATCACTATTTACTCATCTTTCAGTACTCATTTTAATCTCTAACTTGTGCTTAATTGTTTATATTTTACACTGATTCTCATTTAGGACTTAATTGAACCGATAATTCAGATTTTAATTAGTTTGGATTATTTTAAGTTTAATTATTCCAATTTGATTTTTCAGGGCATATTAATAATTAAATGGGCTTGGAATTAATTTTTGGACTTGAAGATTGGAGTGCCACGTCAGCATCATTTTCCACATCAGCAGCTTATTTTTGTTTTATTTTATTTTAGTGATTTTTGGGCTAAAATTGTTAGGAAAAAGCCCATTTTCGTTTGTGAGAGCAGTCACCATATATTTGGGAAACTGTGCCCATGCAGATAAGAGACACAACACTATTTCGTTTTAGGGTTTAAGCATTTTTTCGTTTTCTGCTTTCTCTGTTCTGTTTTTAGGGTTTTCGTTTTGTGTTTCCAGAATACACTTGCGTTTCAATTCAGAGTTTACTTTCGTTTTTGTCTGCTTACTTCATCTTCTAAATTCGTTTTCGCTTTCTGCTTTCAGTTTCTGCTGTTTTGTTTTAGGTTTTCGTTTTTGTTCTGTTTAATTTTGTTTTTGCATTTGAATTCTTCTAATGTTCAGTTTCGTTTCAAATTATATTTCTGTTGTTAATTTCGAATTTATGGAAGGCTAAACCTAGGGTTGAACCCTAGGACAGATTGCAACCCTTTAATGGAGGTTCTCTGTTTTGAATTTCGTTTCTGCTTGGTTCTTCCTTGTTAGGGTTTTTGTTCTGTATTTTTCGAATTAGGGTCATGCTTAATGATTCTGATATTGATTGATTCAGTAATCTCAGGTTGCTTAATCCTGAGAGCTTGCCCTAACGAGGTTCACGTTTGCTTAATTCGTGTAATGACGTTTTAGGTTAATCTTCGCTTAGTCGATTAACCTGGACTGATAAGAATTAAGTAGAACAGATTATCTTTCGTGAACCAAGGATATTAGAGGCGCAATCTGTTCTAAGGTCTGACTTGTTTTTAATCACTGCAATTAGTTGTTAATTTCTGTTTTTGAATTAGATTTCCTGCATTCTGTCAAAAACCCCCCCAATACACATCTTCAATCCCTAATGCAGACAACTGAGATCCTTGAGAGACGACCTAGGAGTCACTTCCTAGTACTACATTTAATTTGTATTAATTTGACCGAGTGCGACCTCGCGATCAACCTTGCTACATAGATAGTGCGTTTGTCCTCCCTCCGTGCCAACCTTGTTACAAGAGCGCGAACATCAACTCTCAATAGTTGGGTCTCTCCTGGTCAACAACATATCTGTTATGTCTGATTATTCAAATGGGTGCAACCACCTTATCTCTTAATATATCTCCAATTATCTACAAGCACGATTACTTATCTACAAGTAACAAACATATCTACAAGGTACACACTATCTCTTGTTCAAATTATATAACTATCTGTCATTATCTGTTATATTATCAACAGATTAATTAACAAACAAAGGGCCAAGGCCCATACTCCACGCTATAAATACAAGTTATCTCTAAATCTATACAAATTCAATATTCACTCCATATATACTCTTGTTCACCCACGGTGAACACACATCTGAGGCACCCTCGGAGACCTTCTACCTGCACTCAAAGGCGGACCTACGTTTAACATTGGGGGGCAGTGCCCCCCTTAAATTTTGAAAGGAAATTACCAATATGCCATTTATTTTAATTGTTTTTTACACAAAATACCCTTGGCTTGGCTTCTGTAGAAAACACATTCCTAGGCCCTAGTAGTAGCAGACCCCGCCAAGCCCGAGACCACGAGAAGTCAAGAACTAGAACTGCGCCTTCGCCAGTCGACATCATCGGCCACCACGGCACCACCTTCGAGGCTCCTGCTTAGTCGCTCAGCTTAAGACCGTAGCCATCGTCGTCCATGGAGTTGAGTGCCTCATCAGCGAGAGATGGCGACGACACCTCAGACAGTCACACCAGAGTCCCGGGCTATCGTCTTTCGTCTTCACTGGCACGTCGCACGCCAGCACCGCTCGCAACGAACAACCTCCACTCCTCCAGCCTCCAAGTCAAGCAAGTCTCCAATGTCCAATGGCTACCCATTACTGTTGATTACCCAATACCGGTGAATGAGTGAATCGTGCATCTCATTTTTTGGAGTTATGTTAATTTCCCATTTATCAAAACAAAAAATTTCCATGTGAATGATGTGATGATGTGAGCAGTGAGCACCGCAATATCATAGGTTATATTTTTTAAAACATTCTCAATGATTAAATCCTTATTGTATTTGATAGCTAGTAGACCAAACATTATGCTAAGTGTGTGCTTGTGTGCAAGATATCAAGCATATCCTAAAGAATCACACCTTACAGCAGTCAAAAGAATCCTCAAATATCTTAAGTCAACACCAAAAGTTGGTCTTTGGTATCCTAAAGGTGCATCAATTAATATTGTTGGTTATTCTGATTCTGACTTTGCAGGATACAAGTTGGATAGAAAAAGCACTAGTGGAACTTGTCATTTACTAGGAAGTTCATTGATCTCATGGCATTGCAAGAAACAATCTTGTGTTCCATTATCAATAGCTGAAGCTAAATACATCTCAGCTGGAAGTTGTGCTCAAAGCTTATGGTTAAAGCAACAATTACAAGATTTTGGTGTAGAATTAAAAGAAATACCTTTGCTATGTGACAACACAAGTGCTATCAACATCTCAAAGAACCAACAATGCACTCAAGGACCAAACACATTGAGATAAGGCATCATTTCCTAAGAGATCACATCCAAAAAGGTAATATCAAAATTGATTTCATTGATACTTGATAGAGTGCTTTTAGTTGAGTATTTTTCTATCCTTCTTAGCTTATTTGACCTCTCTTGGACCTTTATTTTCCTATTCTAATTCAGTTTTTGGCCTAGGAAAGTAAGTGGGCTTAATTGCTAATTGTTGCGTATTTTCGGATTTTTTGCTCACTTGACGTATCTGACTTGTGCAGGACCTATAGGGTTCTACTGATCTCCGAATGGAGCGTTCTAGGAGTTCCTGGAAAGATAACGAAAAGATATACAAGTTTGATAGAAATAGCCTGAGGCCAATTCTGTCATTTAGAGGGTCAGTTTAAGCTTTGAAGTTAGTACCTCTGCACTTGTAATTTTGGGCTGCGAATTTGACTTTCATGGTTGTAAATAGCAAATAATTAGATTGTTGGACTTGTTTGTGGCCCATTTTATTTTCAGAACTCAGTCATACATATATTAGTGACTTTAGTGAAAATTGGGCAGCACTCTTTACATTTCAATAAACAAGTTTAATTTTTCATTCCTTTAGTTTTTAGAATCAAACCCTTGTTCTTCATTTTCTCTCAACTGTTCTTGCTTGTTCTTCATTTTCGTTTTTCTGTTCTTCCATTCTCATGCCATAATTCCATGGGGCTTTCACTGATGATGGTCATGGAAGGCTAAATCCTCAATCAATTCAAGGATCCAACCCAAGCACAAGGAGAATTTGAGTTCTGGTTTAATATTTCGAATCCTATGTGAATGTTCATCTTCTTCTTCAATTGCTATTCTGTTTTCATGATTATGAATGCGTTTAGGATTGAAAATGGATTAGGTTATGGATTCATTTCCTAATTTCAATATTAATCACAGATTAATTGGATTATATTTCAGTTAGGGTTGTTGTTTCAATCAATTTAGGGGTTAAGTCGATTGAGTTGCTTCTAATGAGATTGAATGAACTTTCATAATAGGATAAATTTTTGAGAACAATGATGATTCGAATTGCTTGGTGAGGTGAATTAGATTAATGCTTTAATTCTGTTTTACATCACTTCTTTTTGAATTCTGTTAGTTTCTGTGTTGCTCTCTTTAATTTTAGTTTACGTTTTTGCAAGTTTTACTTACGCACATAAACTGTTTGATAAAATTTCCCCCTCACTGTTATTAGTAAATTGAAGCTAGAACCATATTGATTGTGTCTCTGAGTCGACCTAGGTTAATTTGTGCTACAGAATTAACATAGTTAAATTGTTTTGGTGCGTGTCGGCAACGTGATATCAATACTCATAATCAATTGGCTGATATATTCACTAAACTTTTGGCTAGAGATAGATTCTATGCTCTTAGAAACATGCTAGGTATCTTGGATGAATCTAATCTTCATTAGCATGATTATTGTGTGCTTATCTATGGGATATAGCTTCATATTTGTTCCATCATCACATGAGCTTTCAATTTCCAATTTGTGCTGCATAAATCACTGTTTATTCTGATGTTTTCACTGTAATAATCGATTAGAGCTCGAATTAATAGATTAAAAGAACTTAAAACATGACTTAGAATGAAATATGTGCTTCTGTAATCGATTACACAAGCAAAATAATTGATTATTCTTCATAGAAAAATAATTCCAGAAAATGAATTTCTTTGTAATAATCAATTAAGCCACAGATTAATCGATTACATTGTGCAAAAATCCTTTTACAAAATTTAAATTCACTAGAATAATCGATTACAGTGAATGGTAATCGATTAAATTACCGAGAATCTGTTTTAGAAATTCAAATCCCTCTCGAATAATCGATTACAGATCGAATTAATCGATTATACAAGCTTCAAATTGATTCTGAATTTTCAAATCTCTGGAATAATCGATTACATATGAGAAATAATCGATTACACTTCATCTTCCTTAACTAGTTTTCACTGAAATAATCGATTACATTACGAATTAATCGATTACAGCTTCTGCAAAAACTGATTTTGCCTACGAATTAATCGATTAAAGAAGGAAATAATCGATTATTCATGGAGTTACTGCAGAATCTGTTAGATTTTTCTGGGAAATTGAAACTGCCCAACTACCACCTAATTCAAATTTGAATCTTTTGTGCCTTAATGGTAGTGGGTTAATTAGTATTAACTGTTGCTAATTTCAAATTTTGAATCTTTGGAGCCTAAAAACTTCTATAAATACAACCCATTGTTGAAGGAAGAAATCACACCAAACTTCTTCTTCTTTCTTAAAACACTACTGTGTTCTTCCTCCCTTTGAGTTTAGAAACTCTACCCAGAAAGTCTCTCATTTCCTTTTAGCCATGTCTACCTCTAAGAGAGTCAAAACCTCTAAAAGAAAGGTTGGTGAAACCTCTAACCCTGCTGTCAATAGGCTAGATCACTGGTTTCCTACTGAGAGAGACAAGATGACCTACCTTCAATTCAATGCCACCAATTAATTTGTCCTCCCAAACACCTTGAACTTGACTGGTTCATTAAGGAAGGCTTTCAATTCCCTACTTTTCTTGAAACCCAGGGATTAAGGGAGTTTGTTAAGATGAATGGTACATTTTACCCTGAGTTAGTAAATGTGTTCTACACCTGTGCCAAGGGTTCCATGGATGGGACTCTTCTGTCCCAAGTGAATGGAGTTGCCATGGAAATAACTCCAGAAGTCTAGGAAGCAGTGGCTGGAATTTCCTTTGAAGGGGAAAGGAAATTTGAAGAAGAGGCTAGGGGATACAAAAGGGTTGAGACATATAGGGGGATGCTTATTGATCCCCAAATGAGGCTAAAGCCTAGGCTCAGCACTGGCCCTGTGATCCATGAAGACAGACTCCTCCAGTACATAATCACTTACATCCTCACTCCTAGAGCCACCAACCATGCCCAAGCCATTGATGATGACCTGCAACTTGTGTATGGTCTTAAGAATTCAATTCAGATGAATTGGATTCTTATTCTTGAGGAGATAATGCTTAAGTCCAAGAGGTTAATGAATTACCCATTTCCTTATGTTGTGCTTGTTTCCAGGTTTATTGATTATTTCAATATAGATGTCTCTAATGAGGTTGTTGACAACACTAACTCTAGCAACAGCCTCATCAAGGAGAAACGTCTCACAAAAGCTAGGGATGGTCAAAACTCCTCAAGGATGGCAAATGGCTGGCCAACAAGTCCCTGCTGTTGAATTGAAGAGGAAGCTGATGAAGATGCTGAAGAAGAAGGCCTTGCTCAACCATCTTACAGTCCATTTGAATCTCTTATGATTTAAAAGATGGATGGCCTATTGTCCCTACACCGTGAGCACAGGGCTGAGACCAATTTAGCATTAGAGGAGATAAAATCTAGGCTAGAAAACATAGAAACTAAGCTTATGTTTGCTGGTTCTGAATCTTTTTAGGATTTCTATGTTTATCTTTCTAGTTTCTTTAAGTTTCTTGCATGCATTTTCTCTTTCTGCTTTTCACCTGTTTTCTTTTATGTTTTTTTAGTAATGTGTTGTTTCTCCCCATTGATTAATGAAGTTTCTATGTTTCCCCTTCTCATTATTTGTTGTGCTATATTTTTGTCTTTGATAAGCCAAATAGGGGGAGAAATATTGATTGATATATCATACTCTGTATCATACTCTGTTGTGCTCTGTTTTTCTGCTAAGTTTTGCACAAATCAAAAACTAATGAATTATCTAATTAAGGGGGAGCAAATTGAGCAAATTAAGTCTAAGGAAGCAACTAATGCAAGTTAATGATTAATGTTTATGCAAGCATATCTTTTAACACTTGTTCTTGGCAAAGGGGTTGATTTGTTTTCAGGTTTGCAAAAAGTTCAAAGTCTTCTACTTTTCATCCCTCAAAGAACTTCAAAATCTAACACATGGTCAATCAAATATTTGGCATGTTCAACGCCAAAAAGGGGGAGATTGTTGGATATAGGGGGAGCAACATGAAGAATGAAGCCTATGATTTAGAAGATTATTTTGAGCTTTTCACAAGCCTTGAAAATTGTATTTCAAATAAAGTGTAGGAGAAGACAACCTTTTGATCCTTGCATTGCATTCGCATACTCATTAACATGCTTAAATGATTTTCATTAAAACATCAAAGCTACTAAATATTTGAAAAAGGATTTAATTAAGTAATGTTATTGGAAAAATATAATTTTACTGTTTTAATCGATTACATAGCATTTTAATTGATTATTCAGTTCATGTTTCAAACTGGAAAAACTTCTATGAACATTTTAATTGATTACCTATCGGATTAATCGATTATTTGGCTCGTATTTGAAACTAGAAAGCTTTGGTGAATGTTTTAATCAATTACACACTTATTGTAATCGATTACATTGTGTAAAATGTATTTTGTGTCTTGTTGTGATAACCGATTACCATCATTCGTAATCGATTATATAGGCCATTTGAAAAAGCCCACTTTGCTGCTTTAATCGATTACCATTCTTTGAAATCGATTACACAGGCTACTTTCTGAAACTGAACTTTTCTATTTTGTTCGTTGTTGAAACCCAGAATGTGCCTTGAACACTTTAATTGATTAAGTGACAATTTAATCGATTACATATGTGTTTTAATCGATTATTTGGCGCGTGTAATCGATTACAGGTTGTTACAAAATTCTGTTATAAATAGAAGGAATGCTTGACTTGTTTTCTAACTTGAAAACTTTGTATTTTCTGAGCATACACAAGCCTTCTAAGAGTTTGAAAGTGATTTTCTGGGTTCTCTAACTTCTTGTCCCACTCTTTAATCATCATGAGTTATCGAATGATTTTTTGGCAAGAAACTTTAAGAGTTTAATGGAGAGCATGTACTGAAATTTTGTTTTCTGTTGTTCAACCTTGATTGGTAATTCATATGCATTCACATTCATTAGATCATCAGGTTGTTTCTCTCCATAATCTTTGATTGTAATTTTCTTTTGGAATTTCTATTATTTGATGCTATTGTAAGTGGGTTCTTGAAGCTTTGGCTGGAGTAGTGTTCTCTAGTTCTTGTTCCTTAGAAGTCTAATAGGTTTTAAATTTCTATTATTTATCTAGTGTTGATAAAGAGAGGTTGTTGTAAAGCTTGTAAGAATAGAAATTTATAATAGTGGAACTCTAATCTAGTGTTGATTAGAAGAAACTGGATGTAGCTTCTGTTGTGAAGTGAACCAGTATAAATTGTCTGTGTTGATTTTCTTTATCTCTATCTCTACAAGTCATATTGTTCATTTGTTCTTGGTTTCATTATCATTACCCAACAAGTTCTGTTTTGAGGTATTGGTTTCTTGAGCTGAGTAATTTGATTGAGTAAAAGCATTCTTGGATTTAAAAGTGATAAAGATCCTTAACTCTGATTTGATTAATAAATTTTAAAAGATCAGGTTTCAACCAATTCACCCCCCTCTTGGTTATTGTGGGTATTCCCATTGTTTTTACCTACCTCTCATCTCGACGGCTTGCCGCGCTTGAGAGTATGACTTTAATTTTATGCGTTAAATTTATATTATTGCATTAGATTGTGTTCATAGCCATGTGAATTCCGTATTATATTCCTACTTTCCACTAATGCTTTGTCAGTCTTAGTCTCCTTTTCCCAACTCCGCGTTTTTTGTGTGTGTGTGTATAATAGGGTATATATACATTTATGTAAAGTTTATTAAGAGCAGTGGGATGGATATATTTTGGGCTTACAAGTGGGTCGGTTGAGACTAAACATAAGAAGGAGTCCGGTTAAGAGAAAACTGAAAGACAAAGAGGGAAAGAAGGTGAGTGTGGTGTGTATTGTAGATTTTTATTCTCTCTCTTTTCGTGTTTGATTGGTTTTGACTACTGGAGAGTCAAATAGAGGCTCAGCATTGCAAGGAAGGTCTTTTTGCTTAGCAGAAGATGGACGGGCTATTCCTTAATATTGTTGATTCTAGTGAAGCCAAGTATCAATGAATGAAGATCAAGCTTCAAGGCTTTTGACTTTCAAACATGCACAAAAGGATAAGCTCAAAGGAAAACTTGAAGAATCAATTTGATCATTTGTAAAAGGAAGTATATGATCTGATAATCCAAGTATATGCATCATGCATCATTCATTCATTTAAAGGTCATTGAATTAAT
>PYAF01005662.1:0-13078 GCA_007407185.1 Glycine tomentella
CGTTCTGCGCCTTTGGTCCTTGCCAACACTCAAGATACAGAGGTTTCTCTAAGGGAATGGATTTTGCTCAAATCTAAGGAAATGATGAAGGATTTCAGCTTTCTAATCGGTTAAAACACGTTCCTAGGTCACAGGAAGGTGTTTAGGCTAGCATATGAGGTCCTAGGAAGCTTGGACAAGCAAAAATGGAGGTCTGGGCAAAGGAGGAAGAAGAAAGGAAGAGAAATGCTGAAATTTTCGTGTTTTGAGCCTTTTATAGGCCTCAGACGTGCCTTCCACACTCCCAGCGTGGCCTCCCATGCTACCAGTGTGGGATTCCAGGGAAAAAAACTTTCTGGAACACTTCCCACGCTACCAGCGTGGCTCCCACGCTACTGGCGTGGCTTTCCAGTGAAAATTAGCTTTCTGGATCACTTCCCATGCTACCAGCGTGGCTCTCACGCTACTGGCTTGGGATTTTTTTTTTTTTAAAACAGAAACCCAGGGTATTATATCAACCCTATATAAAGAATAGAAATCTAAAACTCTATTAGACTTCTAATGATCAAGAATGAGAAAACACTACTCTGTTCTTCCCTAGAGAACTGTACTCTAGCACAAGCTTCAAAGAACTCTTTACAATAGCATCAAATAACTAAAATTGCAAAAACAAAGTTACAACCAAAGAGAATAGAGAGAAACATCCTGATGATCCAATGAATATGAATGCATGTGGTTTACTAATCAGGATTAAATTGAAGAAAAAGAATTTTAGAACATGCTCTCCAAAACTTCTTTGAAAACTCTTGCCTAAGAAATCATTCAATACCCATGACAATTAAAGAGTGCGACAAGAACTTCCAGAAAATCACTTTCTAACTTTGAGAATGCTTGTGTGTATTCAAAAAATTCAAAGTATTCAAGACAACCCTTACTCATATTTATAACATCTTTTTGTAACAGATAGTAATCGATTACAGGCGTCAAATAATCGATTAAAATGACTTATGTAATCGATTAAATTGTCACTTAATCGATTAAAGTGTTCAAAGCTGAATTTCGGGTTTAACAACGAACAAAATAATTAATCAAACCGAGCTGTAATCGATTAAAGCAATGAAGTTTTATTATTGAAGCAGCTTGAGTAATCGATTACAATTTATGGTAATCGATTAAAGCAATGAAGAATGCTTTTCTGGATAGCATATTTAATTGATTACAATTTATGGTAATCGATTAAAGCAGCAACACATAACTTTTGTTTTACACTATGTAATTGATTACAAAGGATATGTAATCGATTAAAATGTTCTTCAATGCTTTTCCAGATTTAAAATTGAAGTAAATAATCGATTATACTGATGTGTAATATATTAAAACAGCAGGATTACAGTTTTCCAAAAACATTACCCATTTAGTTCCTTTTCAAATAGCTTTGATACTTTGATGAAAACATTTAAGCATGTAAATGATTATGTGCATGCAATACAAGGATCAAAAGATTGGCCTCTCATACACTTTATTTTGAATTACAATCTTCAAGGCATGTGAAAAGCTCAAAACATTCTTCCAAGTCATAAGCTTCATTCTTCTTGTTGCTCCCCCTATATTCAACAGTCTCAACTAACAAATGCAGAAGATGCATATAAGAAACAGAAAAGCATTGCCTTGAAAGCCGGATCTTCAAAAGAAAGTTTATGATTCAAGTGGATATGAAGGTGACAAAAATTTGAATATGATTGTCAAAAGATTTGGCAAGTTCATGCAGAAAAACAAGAACAGAAAATTCACAAAGTTCAACAAAAGAAATGATAACAGCAACAACACCAACAAATTCAACTGCTTTGAGCGTGGAAAGCAAGGCCACATCAAGTCTGAATGTCCAATCTTCTTAAAGAAGCAGTTAGGTGAAAAGAAAGGAAAGAAAGAAGGGAAACCCAAAAGAGCCTACATAGCTTGGGAAGATAATGCATTAACAACTTCTGAACCTTCAAGTGAGAATGAAGAAGCCAACGTTTGTCTAACATCAACAATTGATGCAAAAGAATCAAGTATTGAATCAGAAGTAAATCCTGAAATTGATCGACTAGTTGATGTTTTTTAATGAAATACATGAGCTCAAAAACTTGCTATCTCCAACAATAAGCTCAAAGGCAACCTTAGATGGCATACCACTAAGCTAGCTTCAATGCAAGCTGAACTTTGCAACTTAAAACAAGAAAATGAAAAACTTGTTTCAAGCTACAAAGAAAATGGTTGTGTGTGTGCCTCTTTGTCTGCAAAAGTAGATGAAAACAAAGTTTCACAAAAGAAATTTGATGATTTCAAAAAGAGCTATCTTGAACAATGCATGACTTTACAAACAGAAAACTCTTACTTGATAGATCTCTTGAAAAAGCTCTAACGAGGGAAATGTAGTTTACACCAAATGTTAAGTGTGCAAAAATATGCTTCTGATAAATCTGGATTGGGATACAACTATCAATCAAAACCTTTTCAAAACACCAAGTTTATAACCCCAAAATAAATGAATTGAAAAAGGTTTTAAAAACAAAGCACACTAAAATGAATCATTTTGAAAAAGGATCAAAATCTATAACATGTCACTACTGCATGAAGAAAGGTCACATCTCACACAAGTGTTATGCTAGAAGGTTCTTTGTGCCAAAAGGAGAATGCATATGGGTTCTTAAGAAAAAGAGAAAAATAGCTAACCCTTATGGACCCAACCTTAATTGGGTACCTTTCTTTACAACTTGATTTGATTTTTGCAGGTGTGTCTAAGAGCTAAAGCTTCACTATGGTACTTGGATAGCTCTAGGCACATGACAGGTGATAAATCCATGATTACTAATCTGATATTAAAGGAAGGAGGATTTGTCACCTATGGAGACAACAACAAAGGAAAAATAATTGGTGAAGGAAATATTGGTGATAGATTGTAAACCAAAATCAGAAATGTGCTTTATGTTGAAGGTCTAAAGCACAATCTTCTGAGCATAAGCCAGCTTTGTCACAAAGGATTAAAGGTATCCTTTAACAATAATTGTTGCTTGATATGTGATGGCAAACCTGGTGAGGTAATCCATGTTGGGAAAAGAAAAGGAAACATTTACTTGCTTGCAATAGAACATGCATTCATTTATAACATAAATTGCTTGGTGAGTAAAATTGATGAATCATGACTTTGGCATAGAAGCGCAAGTCACATCAACTTGCATCATATGAATAAGCTTATAAGGAAGGACTTAGTAATTGGATTGCCTAAACTCAAGTATTAAAAGGACAAACTTTGTGATCCTTGTCAAAAGGGGAAACAAACAAACATCTCTTTTCAAAACAAAAACATTGTTTCCACCACAAGACCTCTTGAATTGCTTCACATGGATTTGTTTGATCCTTCAAGAACTATGAGTTTGGGTGGCAATTGCTATGGACTTGTCATAGTTGATGATTACTCAAGATTTACATGGACCTTGTTTTTGAAATCCAAGAGTGATTCTTTTAATGCTTTCAAAAAATTAGCCAAGCTTTTACAGAATGAAAAGGGCTGCAAGATAGTCTCAATAAGAAGTAATCATGGTGGTGAATTCTAAAATGAACATTTTGAGGTGATGAATCTAACTCTTCAAAAGAGGAATTTTTTTTTTTGAAAATGATGCAATACCATTGGAAGGAAATGTCACTGCCAATGAAACTAATGAGAGGAATAAGGGTGAAACAAATGAAGAAATTGACCCTCCAACTCCAACTCAAAGGCCAAAGGATTGGAGAACTACAAGGACCTCTCCCTAGACAACATTACTGGTGAAGTATCCACTAGATCATCTCTTAGAAATTTATGTCGTGATTTGGCCTTTGTATATCAAATTGAACCTAAAAATATTGATCAAACATTACATGATGAACACTAGATTCTTGCTATGCATGATGAACTAAACCAATTCAAGAGAAACAAAGTATAAGAACTTGTTCCTAGACCTCCTTCTCATAAGCCAATAGGCACCAAGTGGGTTTTCGAAAACAAACTTGATGAAAGTGACATCATAGTCAGAAATAAGGCCAGATTGTTTGCAAAGGGTTACAACCAAGAGGAAGGCATTGACTATGAAGAAACCTATGCCCACTGTTGCTAGGTTGGAAGCCATTAGGTTGCTACTTGCATTTGCATGTTTGATGGAATTTAAATTATTTCAAATGGATGTAAAAGTGCTTTTCTAAATGGTTACATAGAGGAGGAAATTTATGTTGATCAACCTCCTGGTTTTGTAGACTTCAAACATGCAAATCATGTCTTCAAACTAAAAAAAGCCCTCTATGACTTAAAACAAGCACTAGGTCCTGGTATGAAAGATTGAGCAATTTTCTAATTAGTAAATCCTTCACAAGAGGACAAGTTGATAAAACATTGTTCATCAAGAAATCTTCTAGTGATATATTGCTTGTTCAAATTTATGTTGATGACATTATTTTTGGTTCTACTAACAACTCTTTGTGCAAGGAATTCTCATTTTCAATGCATAATGAGTTTTGAATGTCAATGATGGGAGAACTAACATTCTTCCTTAGACTTCAAGTGAAACAATTGAAGAATGAGACATTTCTCAGTCAAACAAAATACTACAATGAATTGAATAGGAAATGAAAACATGATAAGTAGAAAAATATCTTAAGATTCATAAATTAAAACGATAAGATACAATCATGAAGGCTTAAGAAATACCTAGCCACTTGTAAGCCACCATTGATGAAGGAATAAGAAGCCATCAAAACCTTGAAATACATGTGTACAAGTATGGCATGAAGAGAAGAAAAATCTTCTCTTGTTTCTCCTTGTTGGCCACGTGAAATAGATAGAATAATGAAGAAAATTCATGAACTTGCCAAGTGGAGGGACACTTGGAAGAAAGTCATCATGACTTAGAAGATTTTTATAAAGGATAGAAGATAATTAGGAAAACCATTATGAGCTTAGTTAGAATGAAATGGAATGAGATGAAACTAAGTTCTAATGAAACCAAATGGGAGTAACTAGCTAGAAAGGGTAGAAATGCCCTTGAATATTTTATTATTTTCCAAACTCTATATAAAGGGAGGAAGGCCTTAAATGGAAGTCATATTCAAAACTCCATTCTTCCACCTATTCCACGTGAAACCGCTCACTTCTATTGCCTTCTTCACCTTTCCAAAACATCAAATACTAGACAAGCCTTTCATTCTTTCAAGACCTTGAGGTGAAGCCAAATACTTGGAGGAATTGGAAACAAACTTGTTTGAGGTAGGTGAAAGTTAGGTTTATTTATCATTTGATTCTTGAGATTATTCATATGGCTATAAGCTGAATTTTGGACTGTTTTGAAATTTCCATATCTCCCTCTATACTTAACCAAACGAGATGTTTGAGCACTCATTTTAAAGCTTAGGATGTCCTCTATGTTTTCCTAAAATATGGAACCAAACTTAGTTGTGAATCATTCCCATAAATTATTTTAGCTTAAGCTGTTCGAAACTGTCCACACCCAAACAGCTTCTGCCATCCATTTTACAAAATTTATTTCTCTCTCATTTATTACTCAAATAAGGTGTATGATATATGGAATTAAAGATATAAATGTCAATTATAACATATATAAATTTCAGCTAAAACTAGAATTTTTACTGCTTGAAATCGTGAAAACACTAGGAGATGTTAGTGTGGAATTTTGAGACTGGTGGCAGATTTGAAGTTCTATTTTTAAAATATTATATCTAGAGTTTTATAACTCCAATTGAGGCATGTGATACCTTTTTAGAAAGCTTAGGAAGTCTAGTTTAACATAATAAAAGATGAGAATTTAATGACTGTTATATGAGTATAGATTATAGGAAGAACCGAATCATATGTAGTAAGAAATCTTGTTGTTATGATGTTTTTTGTTATGATTTTCTATTGTGATGATGAAATATTGATGTTTTGTGACATAATTGTATGACATGAGTTATGTAGCTTTGCATGTCATTGAGCATGTCATGTGCATTAAGAAAGATAAAAAGATAACACCTGAAGGGTGATACGGTTGAGCTGAGCACGACCCTGATGGTTCCCAAAGGGTGATACGGTTAAGCCGAGCACGACCCTGAGGGAAAGACTAAAGAAAGATAATACCTAAAGGGTGATACAGTTAAGCTGAGCACGACCCTGATGGTACCCAACGGATGATACGGTTAATCCAAGCATGACCCTGCGAGAAAGACATATTGACCCAAGGGTGATACAGTTAAGCTGAGCACGACCCTATGGGACCCCAAAGGGTGATACAGTTGAGCTGAGCACGACCCTGCGGGAGCAACCTAAGTCTAGTAATGAGCTCATTGTCTAGTTTAGGGTATTAAAGAGGAAAATAACAAGGGTAAGCTATGCATTGACATGATTAAAAATGATGCTTACATTAATTATGAAGCATGAGATTATTTTTAAGTATTTGTGAATAAAATGAATCTACTTCAGGTTATATGTTTATGAAATTAAAAATCAACTATAATTGTTTATATGTTTTCTTAATAAACCGAAGATCTAGAATGATGATGAAGACACTGTATGATAAGTAAATTTTCACCTACTGGGAATTCTTTGGAATTCTCACTATTTTAGTATGTTCCTGTGTTTTTCCAGACAAGTCTATCGAAAGGAGAAGCTACAAAGTGAGGACAAGTTGGAAGATTTTTTTTAATATTACGGACTTGTAGTATTTTGTTATATGCTTTGTAATATATGGACATTACTATTATTGTAGAGAATATTATTTACAAGTTATTACTAAGTTGTAATTTACTAAAGAGACCAAAAAGTCTCTACAGGCTCTATATAAGCATAATTTTCTAAGATTGAGATAAGTTTTTCTCAATCGATTTTGGTTAAAAAATTTTACATTAGAAAAGTTAACATTTCTAGTTACTTATTATGACCTAGGCATAATATAGTAATTGGAAGGATGTTACACTTATCGTTCCGTTTGTGGATCATGGTGTAACGCCTCAATTTACCATCTTGTTATTATTGATTTTTAATGAAAAATTCTTTTCAACTTACTTAAAAGCACTCAACTGGATATAACAAAATTTTTGCCAATAACTGATACTCCAAAAAATTTAACTGATATCAAAAAGATTTCCATTACTGATTAATATTTATAAATATGATGTAGTGTAAAATAAGAGTACAAATTGATATTTGATTCTATAGTACAAATAACTAAAACCTTCTGTCACAAAAGAATACATCTTCAAACATATCATCTTCAAATAACATATCTTCAAACAAAATCCTCTTCTTGTATATAGCTAATAGTCTCTCTTTGTTGTTCATCTGCTCACCCGAATAAAATCGAGGTCATGGCAGGTGTCAACCACAGACACAAAGCACAGGGTAAGTTTATGATAAACATAATTTAAGCAAATATATTCAATATGTAAATATTCATAACAACATCCTCAAAGATGCATGATTCTTTTAGACTCTTATCATGATGCATGATTCTCTTAAACTCTTTCAATAATTGGTACCAATAGTCAAGATAGCCCCATCTCTATGGCACAGAACTAAAACGATCAGTTAGGGTCTCACAGTGTTGCAACAGGATTCTCACCTACACTCAGGTGATCATCATGGTGGTGTGATTTCCCCACTGCCAAGTACCCCCCAGCTCATACCTCTCTTATCTAAACGCTCGAACTCAGTTTCTGCAGCTATCTGACACACCTCCTCTTGAGGCAAATAACACTGACTAACCTCCGCCGGGCATATGCATATGAGACATGTAAGACTGATTCACTTTAAGGTATAACTCTTCTCATCATCTCATATTTATTTTCAACATCAGTCTTTAATTTATATCTCACATACTTTACTCAAAAACTCAACATAAAATATAGAACTCGACTTTATATTCATGTACAGAATCTCAGCATATTATTCATGTACAGAGATTTATAGGAATACTCAACAACACATGAACTTCATGGAGATTTATAGAAACACTCAGCAAGACATGGAACTTAGAGAAATTCTTAGAAACTTTTAGCAGCATATAAACTTCATGGAAACACTCAACAACACATGAACATTCAAACACTTATTCAAACAAAATAACACTTAAACTATCTTTATCATAAAGTTTCCCCATACATACCTTATAACCTTTTTGCTATGCTTGTTTACTTCCTCCTAGCTTCTACACGTGATTCCTTCTATGATGGTGGGGTCTTTTCTATTTGATTTAAGCTTTTGAAAATAAAAGGATGAAAGGGATGTGGGAGATACTTCACATGAAGTGTTAGTGGGAGGAATGTCTTGAAAGTGATTTTCAAGCAAAGTCCCCACCACCCCTTTATATAGCACTTGGAAAATAATTAATTATTCAAGGACATTTTTGCCCTTCCAACTAATTTAGTTTAATTCTAGCTTAGTTTCTCCTTTTTTCATTAAATCCTAACTTAGTTTATGCTTATTCCTTTAGGTTTTAACTAGATTCATTATTATCGTTTTACTTTATAGAAAAATATCTCATAAGCCATAATGACTTACCTTTCCACTTGGCTACCACTTTACAAGTGTCGCTACACTTGTCGAAGCTCTTGAAGTTTCTCCACTTTTCTTGGTTATTCACGTGGAATTTATAGAAAGGAAGAGAATTTTGCTTTATTTTATGTTACTTTGTATCCATATCCTTTAAGACATGACACCTTGCTTCCAAGTGTCCTTCCACTTGTCTTCAAGCCATGAAACTTCTCCATTCTTCGTCCTCTTTCACGTGATTTATCAAGGGAACAAGAGAAGATTTTCCTTCTCATTTTGTGCACATATATGATAACTTTCTCATTCTTATATTAATAGTGAGTTACAAGTGGCTAGATATTTCTTAAGCCTTCATGATTGTATCCTATCATTTTAATTTTTGAAGCTTAAGATATTTTTCTTAAAGAAAAGAAAATTATATAATTCTCCTTGTATTCACATGTCACTTTTCATGAGGAAGAAGAATTCAATTTGAAAATGGCCTCACACATGGCATTCTTTAAGAGAAAATAAAGTTCAAGTTGACTTTGTCTTTACACATGGCATTTCATAGGAGAAGTTCAAGTTCAATTTGAACTCTTCTACCTAAAAGATAATATTAAATAATGAAACTCTAAAGTTTTCCAGAAATTGACGTCAATGACAATTAAATTACTTACAAGCAGAGTGATACACAATCTTGCATACGAGACTGCTTTTATCTTAATTCTAATTGGTCTGTACTATTTTTGATCATCAAAATTACTAAACCATTTTATTAAATAAATCTGGGCACCCCATAATTTAGAGAAAATTCTATAGATTCTATTTATTATTTTTCCATATTTTTCCAATACTTGAATTCTTCAGACTAATGTTTCAAAGTTGTCACCTTATAAAATTTATAGAAATTCTATTCTAGAGTTTCTTGTCACAAACTATATTGATATTTTGCCAGTCAAGAGTATTCTGTAATTTCATCAGGTTCTCACAAAATCTCTAAGGATATCTGGTCTTTTCTGACCTAAAGGGCATTATGGTAAATTCATCATTCATCCTCAGGGCATATTTGTCATTTCCACTATAAAATATCTAGCCAAAAATATCTAAAAGTATTTTGGTCATTTCCAATATATCCAAGGGCATTTATATAATTTCCATCTTAAAATATCTTACCAAAATATCTAGGGCCATTTTTGAAATTTTCAAAAATATCCAGGGACATTATCATCATTTTTACCTTAAGGGCATTTTCATAATTTCTGATTTAAGGAAAGGGTAATATGGTCATTTCTCTTCAAACATTTCCTTAATGTCTCTAATTGATATTTCACCCAATTAATTCAAATATAGACCAGCCAAATTTCTCATAATCTAATACTCACATCAATAGCTATGCAAGAATAATTCATATAATATTTTGACCATAGTTTTTGAATTTTCAGGGTGTTACACATGGTGTCATTCCTAATCATTCCTTAGTCTTCTCCATTTTTCAATTTAAGTTTAAACCACAATTTCATGGAGTCTTGAAGTTTGCAATCCAGAAACAATCCAATCCAAGCATTCATGTCTTGGAAGTCATCAAAACCCCTAGCTAGAGATAAATTCTTTCTCCTAAGAAGCATTCTAGGCATTCTTGATGAATCCAACATTGATTAGCATGTAAATGATGTGTTTGATAACATGCAGTTTAATTCACAAGTGCATTATGCATCATATCCAACAAAATTTGAATCTTGATAAATGTCACTATTCATATTTCATAATTCTCTGTGATAATCGATTACCACATATGGTAACCGATTACCTAAGGCTAGAACTAACCCTTACTAATTGACTTAATCGATTACATCCAAGGATTAATCGATTACATTGTTAAAACTCACTGATATAATCTATTACACCAACGTACTAATCGATTAGATGAGGATTTAGGGCTATTACAGTTTAAAAACTCACTGAAATAATCGATTACACCCACAAATCAATTGATTACATAAGGTTCAGAGGAATCCCTTCGCCCTGGAATAATCGATTACAAGGGTTTCGTAATCGATTACTTTTGTCGTTTCTGCGACTCTGCACAGCTTTTAATGAAAAATCAGAAACCTTATCTCTTAATTGAAATTCAAATTCTGGTTCAGTGAATCCTGACTACATTGGACTTCGTGAAAGCAGTTATTCTGATTTGAAAATTCAAATTTCAAACAAGTTTGGCTTTATAAATTAACAATTCTAGAGCCTACACTCGTCACACCAAAAATCTATTCTCCTCCTTAAGCAAAATTCTGTGGTTTTTGTTCTGCCTCTTCTTCTTCTCCACTACCAAAATTCTTCCTATCCTAATTTCAAAATTTTTGTCTCTTCACCATGTCTCAACCATGTTCCTCAAAGAAGCAGAAACCAGCAAAAGGAAAGCTAGCCAAAGTTCTAAGGCTATAGAGGATAGGTTAGATACCTGGTTCTCCATTGAGGCTGAAAGGAACAACTACATGCAGTTCCATACCACTAAGCTTGTTCTGCCTCCTAAATATCAGGAGCTTAACTGGTTTGTAAATGTGAGATTTAATTTCCCTGAGTTGTTGCAGGCACAAGGACTCACCAAATTGCTGGAGATGAAGGGTACTTATTACCTTGAATTGGTGAAAGTCTTTTATACTTGTGCCAAGGCTAGAATGGATGAAATTCTCCGCTCCAAGGTGAATGGAGTGGCTATGGTGATTGATGACACTGTGTGGAATGTAGTGGCAAGCATCACTTTCAGAGGTGTTCGAAGGTTTGATGAAGAGATTAGTGGTTACTCAAAGATGGAAACCTACAGAGGTATGTGATTGATTGTTTCTAGTTTAATATTTTTCTATTCTTCTTAGCTTATTTGACTTCTCTTGGACTTTTATTTCCTCACTCTAACTCAGTTATTGTCTTAGGCAAACAAGTGGGATTAATTGAAAATTGTTGCTTATTTTCTGATTTTTTTTGCTTACTCGACCTATCTTCCTTGTGCAGGACCTAGAAAGCTCTACAAAAATCCAAATGGCACGTATGAGTAGTCCCTGGAAATATTAGGAAGAAATCTACAATTTTGTCAGAGGTAAGCCGAGACCAATTCTATCATATTGAGGGTTATTTTAGGGTGGAAGTCAGAAACCTTGCACTCGAGTTTTGGGTTGCGAATTGGTGTAATTAGTACTTAGTTAGATTATACTGTCCTAATCATAGCCCATCCTTTCCTACTAACCCAGTCACACTATATTTTAGTGCAATAAGTTAGTGAAGAGACACACTTTATTATTTTGAGTACAAACAGAATTCATAGTTTCTTTTAGAAGTTTTCATAATTAAAACTTTTTCTCTCATTTTCTCTCAACTGTTCTTCATTGTTCTTTATTTTTCTTCTTCCTTTCATCTCTGTTCTTTTATTTTTCTAATACAAATTTTTTGGCTCTTACATTGATGATGATCATGGAAGGCTAAATAATCAATCAATCTAAGGATCCGGTCCAAGTAAGGAGAATTTGAGTTTTGGTTTGGTATGTTAATTTCTATGTGAATGTTCATCTTCTTCAATCCTCTTTTCAATTTTCATGATTATGAATATGTTTAGGATTGAAAACAAATTAGGTTATAGATTTATTTCCTAATTTTGAATTTTAATTATAGATTGTTTGGATGATATTTCAATCCGATTTGTGATTGCAATTGATTTATGAGTTAATTCGACTGAACTGCATTTAAAGATACTGAATGAACCTTGATAATATGATCATTATATGAGAACTATGATAATTTGTATTGCTTGGTTTGGTGAATTGGATTGATATTCTTGAATCTGTTTTACAACACCTTTTATCAATCTATTAGTTTTTGCATTTTTCTTCAATTCTTGTTTGTGTTTCTACAATTTTTATTCATTGCCTACAAATTGTTCAATTAAAATCCCCCTATTTTTTATTAGAGAATTGAAGTTGGAACCAAATTGATTGTGTCTCTAAGTCGACCTAGGTTAATTTTGTGCTACAGAATTAGAGTAGTTTAATTGTTTTGTAGCGATTCGATAGTCGTTATGAAAACTGGTGTCGCTGTCGGGGATACGGTTCATTGTGTGTCAACTTTAATCCACTCATAATTAGATAATAGTATAGGTACCATTGATATTAGTATAGTATAATTCCATATGTCTACGAAAAAAAATTCAAAAATTCAAAATTTTGTTTCTAGATAATAGATAAAAGATAGATATAGATAATAAAAAATTCAAAATTCAAAAATTTATTTCTAGGTAATAGATAGAAGATAGATATAGATAAAAAATTTAAAAAATTAAAAATTCAAAAATTTGTTTCTAGATAATAAATAGAAGAAAATAGATATAGATAAATTTAGATTAAAAAATTCAAAGACTAAAAAATTAAAAATTTGTTTCTAGTTAATAGAAGAAAATAGATATATATAGACATCGATTAAAAAAATTTCAAAAATTAAAAATTTGTTTCTAGATAATAGATAGAAGATAGATATAGATAAAAAAAATTCAAAACAAAAAAAAATTAATCATTTATCATG
>PYAF01005662.1:13178-31721 GCA_007407185.1 Glycine tomentella
TTTAGTATTTGAGTTCTTCCATCTGTCTACAAAAAAATTCAAAAATTCAAAATTTTGTTTCTAGATAATGGATAAAAGATAGATATAGATAATAAAAATTCAAAAATTTGTTTCTAGATAATAGATAGAAGATAGATATAAATAGAAGAAAATAGATATAGATCAATATAGATTAAAAAATTCAAAAACTAAAAAATTAAAAATTTGTTTCTAGATAATAGAAGAAGATAGATATAGATAAAAATAAATTTCAAAAATTAAAAATTTGTTTCTAGATAATTGATATAAGATAGATATAGATAAAAAAAATTCAAAACTAAAAAAAAGTAATCATTTATTATGGTGTTTTTGAATTAGAAAAAAAATTCGAAAAAAAAGAAATTTCCAAATTTATGAATATGTTTAGGATTTGAGTTCTGATTTGGTATTTTAATTTCTATGTGAATGTTCATCTTATTCTTCAATCCTTTTTTTCGATTTTCATGATTATGAATATGTTTAGGATTGAAAATGAATTAGTTTATAGATTTATTTCCTAATTTTTAATTTTAATCATAGGTTGTTTAGATGATATTTCAATCCGATTTGTGATTTCAATTGATTTAGGAGTTAATTTGATTAAATTACTTCTAATGATACTGAATGAACCTTTATAATATGATCATTATATGAGAACTATGATAATTTGTATTGCTTGGTTTGGTGAATTGGATTGATATTATTCAATCTGTTTTACAACACCTTTTATCAATTATGTTAGTTTCTGCATTTTTCTTCAATTCGTGTTTGTGTTTTTGCAATTTTTGTTGATTATCTCTAACTGTTTGATAAAATTCCTCTGGTGTTTATTAGTGGATTAAGTCAGGAACCAAATTTGATTGTATCTCTGAGTCGACCTAGATTAATCTTATGCTAAAGAATTATCTTACTTTTATTTGTTTTTGTAGTGATTCAACAGTCGTTATCAATATGTTGCAGAATCGTAATGCACAAATTGGAAACAGATTAGGTGTTGGCCACATGGCAACTGAAGATAGGCTTCTTCACTACTTCATCACTTACATTCTTATACCTAGATCAACCAACCATGCTTAGATCACTGATGATGATCTTCAGCTGGTGTATGGGATGAAAACTGGAACTCAAATCAATTGGGTTCTGACTATTGAAGAAACTATGATGAAGGCAATGAGGCTATTAAGCTATCAATTTCCTTATGTTGTAATGATCTCAAGGTTTATTGACTACTTTGAGATTGATGTGACCAATGAGATTATGGATAACACCACCAATATAACCAACCACATCTCCAAGAAGCATCTCACCAAGTTGGGAATGATGAACACCCTAATGGGTGGACCATGGCTGGAGCTCAAGCTCCTCAAGGAGTTACTGATGAGGACCAAGAAGCTGATGAGGAAGAAGTTGTTAGAATCAAAGAAGTTGAAGCAAATGATTCAAAGATGATTGAAGTAAATGAGTTTTGATATTTTACATGTCCAATCAATTTGATGACATATGTAATTGTGTTTAAGCTTGGTTCATTAGATAAAGCTTTATAATCCTCATTAGCAATTGATAATTCATGCATTCATACATTCATTTGTTAGGAATTAATCATGTGGTAATTAGCAAACTTATAGAATTTCATAAAGGCAATTAGGAATTGTATAAAACATTTCTTCACTGCTTTAATCGATTATTTAGGTGAAATCATATATTACAGGCATGTGAATGTTTTCTGGAAAATGCCTTACGAACATTTTAATCGATTGCCACTAGCTCGTAATCAATTAAATTAACTTTACACAGAATTGAGAACTTCCTGTGATAATCGATTATCTTGGGAAATAATCGATTACATAAGCTTCTGCAAAATTTTACACAGCATGTTCATCTGGTTTAATAGATTACCAGATTTTAGTAATCGATTAAATATGCATTGTTAAGTTTTAGGCATGGTCTATGTTAATCGATTAAATGGCTACTTAATCGATTACATGTATGCATTGTAAAACTTAGTTTGTCTGGATTAATTGATTACAAGGTGATTTAATCGATTATTCAGTCGTAACAGATTTCCAGATTTCTGATGAACAATTTTAATCGATTATATAGATAAAATAATCGATCACAATAGTTAAAATAATCGATTACATCGATGAATTAATCGATTACAGTTAGTTAAAACAATTTTTTTTATAAATAGAGAAGTTGATTCTGAGTGTAAAAAAAGTAAGAAAGAAAGAGTTACTCGTGCAAACATTGTGATATACATATTCTAAAGTTCTCAAGTGTACCCAAGGCTGAAATTAGTGAGATAATCAAATATGATGAGTGTCATTGAGATTTACTTGAGTTTTTGATCTTAATACTCATGGATTGAAGACTTATTCAAGCTAGAGCTTAAAGATAGTTATCAAGAAAGAGTGGTAGTCATCTTTTGCATATAATCTCATGTTGATTGAATCATTCATATCATTGTAATTGCTGAGGGAATATAAGGTGATATCTTTCTTGTACCTAAAGCTTTTGTTTTGTTAATATTTGTTGTATAATTATGTTGTATTTCCATATAACATTTGTATTCTTTAAAGCTTTTTCTAGAAAGGTTTTCTAGAGGGAAGAACAGAGAGGGGATCTCTAGTTCTTGGTCTTTTGAAAAGTCTATAGGGAGTACATTTTGAATTTTACCTAGGGAGGGTAAGGAGATCATTTTGTAAGCTTGTAAAGAACAGATATTTGTAATAGTGGAACTCTAACCAAGATTTGGTTGGAAGAAAACTGGATGTAGCCTCCGGGGTTGAGAGGTGAACCAGTATAAATCTTGTGTGCATTAAATTTTAGTTTATATTTCATTAAATTCTTGAGGTATAGAATTTGTTCATCATATAAACTTGGTTACTGCATAAGAGTAATTTGATTGATGAAGTAAATTGATTTCTAATTGGTTTTAAATTGATACGATCCTTTTGAAGTCTTCAGTTGTTATAAATTTTGAAAGGAAATTTTTAAATTCTAAGGTAAAACCAATTCACCCTCCCTCTTGGTTTATTTGCATAAGTGTTCATTATATTTTCAGAAGATGTTGAAGCTGGACCTGCTGAGAAGCAGTGGAGTCCTCTTGAATTTCTCATGATTCAAAAGATGGATGTTATGATCGCTTTGCATCATGAACATTCAGCTAAAGTTCATTCCTCTCTAGAAGGCATTACCTAGGCAACATTGAGACTAGGACGACTCTCAAGGACTTTGATGATCTTTAGCTTAGTGGTTGTCTTGATTAGTTTTTGGTTGTGTTTTTTTTTTTTTGTCATATTCCGCTATGATCTTTGATGACTTGCCTTGACATATGCACTTTTATCATTGAATAAATAAAACTGCTTTTAGGTTTTTCTAGCTTCCTTTGCTTATTTCACAATTAATGGTATATTTTGCCTTTGATAAGCCAAAAGAGGGAGAAAAATAAATAAATGTAGGGTGCAGAGGGAGTCAAATAATATAAGGGGAGAAAAATATATGAATATTTGCTCTGATTAAACTGAACATAACAATTGCTCTTAATATGAAATGATATGAAATTACATGAGAAAGGGGAAGCAATAAAAATACTTATGATGTGTATAGTTTATGTAAAGAATATTTGACAATTAATATTGGCTCTAAGCTGATTTTTTTTCAGGTATCAAGTAATAGCTCCTGGAAACACTCTCCTAAAAGAATACTAAGGATCAAGATGTTCAATTGAAGTTTGGCATGATCAAAGCCAAAAAGAAGGAGATTGTTAAACTCAGGGAGAGCTAGAGAGGATCAATGAAGCTGAGATTCTTAGACATTGAAATGTTTAGGCTTTTTAGATGTCAATTCAATTGAATGGCATTTGTAATTTGTGTATGTATAAGATGATGCCTCCTATGATCCATTGCATAAAACTAATTCATGTTTTTGCATTCATGTTTTCACAAAAGCAAAAGTTGCATAAAAGCTCTGAAACACAAGGTTTTCATGAGTGCATAAAAAGCTAAGTGTTCCATGTTTCAAGTTTTGGAAAAATATTTTCTCACTGGTTTAATCACTTACCAGCAAGAGGTAATCTATTACTTGAGAACTAAGAACATTTTAATCAATTACGAGATTATGGTAATCGATTTCATAATTCAAAATCTCATAATGGACTTCCTGTGATAGTTGATTACAACATGGTAGTAATCAATTACTTGGCAACTATTTTGAATAAAGCTTCTTGTGATAATAGATTACATTGCATTTTAATCAATTACATTGTTCATAAGTCTTTTCCAGAAAGCCCCAAGAACACTTTAATCGATTACATAAGTGATTTAATCGATTAGTGACAGTTAAAATAGTTTTCTCTATAAATAGATGTTGCTTGTTTTAACTTACAACAACAAATATCATAACCTTTCTGAAGAGAGAAAAGATACTACAAGCTATTCTGTGTTTGACCCTCAAATCCTCAAGCTTCAAGAAACCTTGAGAGCATTTCTTTTTTGGGCAACTTGCTAAATAAGAACTTGGAGAGAATGTTCTGAGATTTTTCATTCAACCTTGATTCAAGATTTGTAATCATTTGCATTCATCTGTTAGTGGATCATCAGGTTGTTTCTCTCCATACTACTTTGGTTGTAAATTCTTTTTAGAATTTCTAAGTTGTGTAACTAGTGCAATAGTTTTCTTAAAGTTTGTCTAGAATAGTTTTTTCTAGAGGGAAGAGTAGAGAAGGATATTCTCTATGTCTTGATCACAGATAGTCTAAGGGAGTTAGATTTCTTGTTCTTAATCCAGGTCAGATTGAGAGTGATTGTATAAGCTTGTAAGAAACATATTGCTAATAATTGAATTCGAACTAGTTAGTTAGGAAAACTGGATGTAGCTTCTCTAGGTTGAGAAGTGAACCAATATAAATCTTGGTGTTGATTACTTCTTTATCTTTTCTTTTGGTTATTAATTGTCATTTGTTGGTATAATTTTTCATAATCAACTGAAACTTTCTTGGTGTAATTGCATTCTATAAAGATTGGAGTTTGATTGATTGAAAGTATTCAATGGTTGTTTTGTGCTACGATCCCTTTACTCTCTCATTGTAAAAGAAATTTTAGTTGGCCAAGAACAACCAATTCACCCCCCCTGTTGGTTTGTGTGCTATTCATACTATTTTCAGTTTCTTGGAGAGTGAGACATGTATTATTTGGATGATTAGGTGCACAACAAATACCACACAACCTTTGTGATTGGCTGCCATCACAAGGGATGTTAATTCTGTTAGTTTATTCTCCAACCTTTGGTTATCAGGAACCATAGAAATAAAAACTTCATTTGCAACAGCCTTGGATGGTTCATCAACTCTAGTACCAAATTGCTGATAATTGGCTGCCATGTTAGAAATCAATTGTCTTGCAGCAAGAGGAGTCTTGTCCATTAAAGTGCCTCCACTGGCTGTATATATCATACTCATGTCCATTAACATCAATCCTTCATAAAATATTGGACCAATAATTGCTCACCGATTTGATGGTAGGACAAGTAGAACACAACTTGTTGAATCTCTCCTAGTACTCATATAATGTCTCTCCAGGTAGCTGTCTTATACCATACATTTCTTTCCAGATGAATGTTGTTTTGGATGCATGGAAGAATTTCTCTAAAAATCTTCTCTTCATATCTCTAAAAATGTTGTTCTACCTTATACCATCTAGCGAGAATGTAAATTCTTTCATCTTCACATAGTCCTCATGAATGTCATGTGGTCGCATGGTGGAACACACTACAAGAAACTCTTTAAGATGCTTATGTGGATCTTCAGACCTGCAAGACCATGAAACTTTGGAAGCAAATGGATTAGTCCAGATTTTAGCTCATAACTAACCTTTGTCTCACGATATTGAATACACCTAGGTTGATAAACAACATCAGGTGTAGCCAATTCCTTGAGTTTGATTGTTATCAGCCATTATATCAACAACAATTTCAGACTCAGAATGTTCAGAAATAGAAAACTCAGAAACAAGATTAGTAATGAAATCAATATATACTATACTACTATCCAAAACTACACTATCATGCACAACTACACTTCTATTATCTCTACTCAACCTATGAAATGTCCTGTTTATCTTAGGATCATATGAATGCAAGTCACTTACTTGGTTTGGACCTAGTCATGCGCAGCTCATCTTATCAATGACAGGAATGACAAAAATCACAGAAATACAAACAACTACTCTACTATGATACTATTCACAATATTTTCTAAAATGATACAGAAAATGGAAAAATTCCCCAAAAAATTTTAAATAAAAATCAAAAACACTACAATAAATGTCTAAAAATCATTTTTGATTTTTGTATTTTTTTTGGTGATTTTTAAAAATCATGAAAATAGAAAATAAATTCAATAGTGGCCTAGATCATCTAATTTGGCAAAAAGGACCCCAATGCATGTGTTTGTCCATCACAAGGGCACCATGATGTATGAATTTTTTCTTCATTTTGTTAAAGTTTTAGCCCATTATGAGCTAGTCTCATGTGTAATGACCAAAATGCGCTTATCGCTAAAACTCTTAGTTAGAGGCAGAATTTGCAATTTTTGACCTAAAGAAAATACCAAAGGGGTTACTTTTGCCAAGAATATGGGATAAAATTTGGACACCAAGTTGAGCAACCAAACTCCACAAGACAGTTTACTTTTGTGACACACAAAATACAATTACACTATACTTCACTACTCCTCTCCACTACTACTTTGTTTTTGCATTCTGTTATGTTCTGCTCTGCACTACTACTTCAAACACACTACATAACAACATTAATAGCACCAATGCAAAGTATCAACCAGTTAGTGGTATGAAAAAAGGAAAATGCAGCATGCAACAAAATGCAGAATATGCAAAATGTAGAACACATGCAAAACTACTATCAATTGTACATATATACTACTATCTAATTATGAGTGGATTAAGGTTGGCACATAATGAACCGTATTCCCGACAATGACGCCAGTTTTGATAATGACTAACAAATCATTCTAAAACAAATAAAACTAGGATAACTCTGCAGTACTTGAATAACTTAGGTCGACTCAGAGATACAAATAACTTTGGTTCTTAACTCAATCCACTGATAAAGAGCAGGGGGAATTTCAACGAACGGTTTGCATGCAATGAATGAAAATTACAAAACCACAAATAGGAATTGCAAAAAATGAAGACTCTGACAGAATTGATGAAAGATGTTGTGAAATAGATTCAAGAATATCAATCAAATTCACCACATCAAACAATTCAAATTATCATAGTTCTTCAGATAATGATCATGTTATGAAGGTTTATTCAATGTCATTAGAAGTAGTTCAATCGAATTAACTCCTAAATTAATTGAAATCACAAATCAAATTAAAATATCATCCCAATAATCTGTTATTAAAATATGAAATTAGGAAATGAATCCATAACCTAAATTGTTTTCAATCCTAAGCACATTCATAATCATGAAAATTGAAAATAGGATTAAAGAAGAAGTTGAGCATTCACATAGAAATTGAAATACCAAACCAGAACTCGCCCACAACTGACATAGACCAATAACCAACTAGGACATCTCAACTCAAACATCAACATTGACTCTACTCCATGGAGTTTCAACACAATATGACCAATCGCCATGAGCCTTATCCTCTAACATAGTCGCAGTCTATGATTTGGCCATTTAGGGAATGTCTTAGGCTGACCCTATGAAGGAAGTGTGGTTTTATCAAATATAGACAAGTGTGGTACTGGCTTATCTCTCTAGGTTTGCAAGACCATACATTAATAAGGGTTCATCCACTCGTTTATTTTATAGGCCCATTCCTGTTAGCCACACAAAAACCTATAACACTAGGTTGAGAGCCCTCCTAACACCATGAAACCCTTGCAATTTTGTACCGTGTGATTGGTAAAAACAATGAATACACTCAAATACCAAGAGGGGGGTGAATTGGAATAACCTTGACCTTTTAAAATTCTTGAAATCAGAGTTTAGGATCTTAATCACTTTTAAAACCAACATAACCTTAATTCAATCAAATCACTCAGTCCAAGATTCCAATCACAAAACCAGCAATTGTTGAGTAATGAAGAAATCACAACAACTGAGAGATCAATATAGCAAGAAGAGATAGAACAATAGAAATTAACACAAGCACATATACTGGTTCACTTCTCAAGAGAAGCTACATCCAGTTCTTCTAATCAAACTTGATTAAAGTTCCACTAATTCAAAAGTATTCTTTACAAGCAATTACAAGTGACTTTCTCTATCAACCCTAGACAAAGAATCAGAGTTCTAACACCCTATTAGAAATCAAATCACCATGATCCCGAGAACCCTACTCAGATCTTTACCCCTAGAGAACACTACTCTAGAAAGCTTGAAAAAAACTCTTTGAACTTAGCCTTACAAAAGTATTTTTAAACTAAAAACAATCTACAATTTAAGAGAGACACAACCTGTGATCCCCAATGGATGAATGAATGCACGAATAATTTTACCAATCAACACCAGGTTGTACGAATATCAAAGCTCAGAACTTTTGCTTGTGTTGGGATTTCGTAATCTTAAGTATATGATGAAAAATGATCTTGTATAAAATCGCAGACCCAAGCAGCTTTATATAGAAAACAATTTTAACAGACAGTAATCGATTATTACGCAAGTGTAATCGATTATTTTAACATATGTAATCAATTATTTAATGAAGTAATCGATTAAAATGTTCTTGAGACAATCTGGAAATCTTTAACGAACAAAGTAATCGATTATTCCATGAAGTAATTGATTAAACCAGTCAGTCTCGTATATGCAATAGGCCTTGGTAATCGATTATAGATTGTGGTAACTGATTAAGGCAGTCATGTACAATTTCCAGAATAAGCCTATGTAATCGATTACAGATTGTGGTAATCGATTAAGGCAATCATGCATATTTAAAAATGAACTTGTGTAATCGATTACAGTGTAATGGTAATCGATTAAGATAGATAATCATGATTTACATTTTGTGTTATGTAATCCATTATGATCAACTTGTAATCGATTAAAGTGTTCGTCATGGCTTTTCTAGAATCAAACAGAAGCTGGTAATCGATTATATCCTTGTGTAATCGATTAAAGCAGACAAAGCCATGCAATATGCACAGATGTGCTCTTACGTTCTTTTTGTAGAACATTTTACGCATGAATATGTTTATGCTTTATGCAATGCAAGGATCACAAGATTAGCCTTCTTAACCATTCTACAAATTACAAATACCTTCAATTGAATGGCATGTAAAAAGCTAAAACTTTCAAGTGACATTGGCTTTATCCTTGAACTTTATCTTTAGCTCCTCCTATATCCAACACAACTTACGTGCCTACTCATATGCCCATGCATCGACTGGGAACCCATCGTATAACAATGAAAACAATACTTTCGTTGTGCACCCAGTGTCTACTAGAGGCAACAACGGTACATATTTGTGCACCAATTATGCACCCACTATGTACCAATGATGACAATAGTACATTTTTGTGCACACATCGTGTATTAGTGACCACAACAACAACAACAACAACCACAACCAATTTCTTATTGATAAATGTCATATTTTAGTTATTTTTTGGATTAGAATGTTAGTACTTATCTTTTGATTTTAATATTTTTCTTATAAACTTCCCTTAATTCTAGTTGTTTTATATACTATACATTTATAAATGTTTTTGTTTAAATATGGAAGATTAATCCATGCATCTCTTAGGTTTTGATGGTTATTTTTTGGAACCAGAAATAGAGCCAAGATGAAGAGTGTTGAGGGTCATTATGAAGAGATTCAGGCTAAACTCACTCGGGCTAGCCATCACTCGCCTGGGCTAGCCATCACTCATTAGGCTAGTGACATTCCTTCAACATAAAGTTATCAACTTGCCTGGGCTAGCCATCACTTGCTTGGGAAAGTGACATAAATTCAGCATGAAGGAAGTAACTCGCCTGGGCGAGTTGGTCTGACACCTCTTGGATCATTTCGTTTAAAATCCATGCTTAACATCAAGAATGAGAAGAGAGTGTAGAAACCAGATTGAGAAACATCAAGTTAGGAGAGAGAAGATAGAAAAAGTGGAGATGGAGCTGCAGAGAAGTGACAGTGGATTGCATCCTTCATCATTTCTTCTGTTGAATTGATGCTCTACACAATGATCGGCTATTTTATCCGCACGATTAGATGTAATTTTCATACCCTTTTGTATCTCTTTTGATATTATATATATATATATGAATATTTTCTACTCATTACTAGTAATTTCATTATGTTCGTAATGCTTCATTATGCTTGATCACTAGTTTCATGTAATTGGATTTTAAGTTTGACTGTAAAGTACTCTTCGAATTTGAACTGCATGAATTTACTCTTTACAATTCATTGATAGGAATAGAGCATAACATTTTGATTGCAAATAGAACGATATTATGATTGTAATGCTCGGATATCTATTTCATATGCAAGGAACGATATTTAGTAAATATTCTTAGGATTCTCGAATGCGGGGGATCGATCCGGGGATTTAATGTAAGGGTATGAACGATGAAATCCAATCCTACGTTTCTCTTTAATTAATTACATTTATTTTACTTGGTTTCGGAATTTTACGTATTTCCAATGCATTAATTCCATTAGTTATGCTACTTTTGTTATTTCCGTTAAACTTATGAGATTTTGATTAAATTTGTTGTACATAACTATTCAACTGTTTACTTTTATCTGGGTAAACTGAGTAACTCAAGTCCTTGTGGAGACGATCTCGTTTATAAAATTTGTAACATACAACAACATTGGTATGCTTGCAAATAGTCTAACAAGTTTCTGGCGCCATTGTCGGGGACTTGAGTTGCTCACTCAGTTCTTTCGGATTTAATTTTTCAGATTTATAGGCCATTTTCCTTACTTTAGTTGTTTTCTTATATTGATTTTTTATTTATAAATTCTCTATTATATTTTATTTTCACTACCTTGGTGCTTATGGTTTATTGTAGTTTGTTTTTTTACTTTAAGCAAGGTAAAGTTTCTGCAGATAAAATTGCTATTTGATCCGAAAATTGCCAAGACTAAAAGGAAGAACATAAAGAAAAGGAAACAAGCAACCAATAAGCCACAAAGTGAATCTCCTTCTATTGATTCTCTTTCACTAGAAAAACCACTTGTAATTGATATTATGGATGATAAAAGAGGAGAAAGAAATAGACCACCAGGGAGGACTCTTGGTGAGCATGCTTATCAACAAGGACAAAGCATTACAACAACATAGTCATTCCTCATTTCAGTAACAAGGTTGTAGAGTCGAAGTTAACATTGCTCAGTTTGATTGGTTCACACCTTTTTGTTGGAATGGATCATGAAGATCCATACACACATTTTTCTACCTTCATGGAGCTCTGCAGTACCATGAGAGCTTTTGATGAAGATGCTAAAGTTGTCTACCTCAGAGCTTTCCCATTCTCCTTGACAGGTAAAACATATACAAGACTCCAATCACATCCAAACAAAAGTCTCAATAGTTGGGAAGAAGTGGAGGAAAAATTCATTGCAAGACATGGGAGAGATTCAAATCTTTACTGCAGAGGTGCCCAAACCATATTTTTTATGATGATGCACAACTATATTTTCTACATTGGTTTAAGACCTAAGACAAAGATGATTCGTGATGCCTCAGTTGGAGGTACTATGATGTCTAAGAGCCTTATGGAAGCAATTGTAATCATTCGCTCCATAGAAGCCAGTGATTATCAGAGTCACCATGATAGGGCTCTAGTTCAAAGGAAAGGTATAATGGAGCTAGATACTCAAAATGCAATTCTAACTTAAAATCAACTCTTAACTCAACAGATAGAAGCCTTAACAAAACAAATAGGCCAACTTCCTCAACAATTTCAGCAAGGTGGATCATAGAAAATGCACCAAGCTCATCAAGTTCAACAATTTATAATATGTGATTTATATGGTGGTGACCATGAGAATTGATAGAGGACTATCCAAGGATCATGAAGTTCTAGAAGCACTCCATGAATTGAAGGGTCCAATGACAAGGTCCAAAGCCAAGCTTCTTCAAGAAGAGATTACCAAGAAAATCATGGTTGGACTAGTTAATGATGAAGGTTTATTGCAAGCTCAAGGTCAAGAAGGAGTTGAATAACTTCCTTTGGTTAGCTTTAAAGGACCCATGACAAGAGCTAGAAGTCAAGCCCTTCAAGACCACATCAAAACTAACTTGTATCTTTTGGATAAGCATGAAGAAGCACACCAACTCATGAAAATACAATGAACACTCTTCAAATAAACCAAGAGGGGGGGTGAATTGGTTTAAACCAGTAATTTAAAATTTTACTTAAAACAATTTGCAGAATTTGTAATCTGGATCGTATCACTTAAAATCTTTTTCAAACTAGAACATTTCTTTCAACCAAGATCACCCTTGTTATGCAAGTAATGCCTGAAAATATGTCTTAAACAATGAGAAATATACAGAATTAGAATAAAAGATTCAACGATCTATATTGTTCACCTCACAAACTTCGAGGCTACATCCAGTGACTTCCATCCAACACTAGGTTAAAGTTTTCACTAAAACAAATATAATTCTTTACAAGCTATTACAACAGATCTCCCTTGTCAAACCTAGACAAGGAATCAAAATCTAAACCCTATAGATTTCTTAAGATCAAGAACCAGAGAACACTACTATGTTCTACCCTTTAGAGAACCCTTCTCCAGAAATAGCTTTAAAGAAACTATTTGCTCTTAGGAAAATACACAAACTTTTAAACAAACAAAAACTATCACAGTCTAGAGTTCAAGAAAGATATCACCTCATGATCCTTAGCATATGAATGAGATGAATATAACCAATCAAGCAGAGTTTGAATGTATGAATTGCAGAAGACATCTTTCTTGAAGACTCTTGTTAAAGACTTTACTCAAAACTTCATCATCAATGAATAGTGAATCTTAAGTTTTGATGTAGAATGTTATTCACTTAGAACTAACTTTTTCTCAACTTCTAAATCTTTGGGAGTATTGGGTATTTCGTAGAAATGAATTCTAAAAACTTATTAAAACCATAGATCCATAAGCTTTTTATAGAATTTTTTTTTTTAACATAATGTAATCGATTAAACCGTAAGTGTAATCGATTAATTCAACATATGTAATCGATTAATACATCATTTAATCGATTAATCTGTTCTTGAGCTTTCTGGAAATCTTTCGCGAACAATTTAATCGATTAATACGTGATGTAATCGATTAAGTCAGATAAGCTCAAACTGTAGATAAGCCTTGGTAATCGATTACGCCTTATTGTAATTGATTAAGGCAGACTTTTCATTTTAAATGAAATGAACTAAGTAATCGATTACGATTTTCTGTAATCAATTAACACAGATAGTCACATTTTGAAATAACACTTGGTAATTGATTACACAATGAAGATAATCGATTAAAGTGTTCAACGTGGCTTTTCCAGAAATAAACACAAGCATGTAATCTATTATATAGCAATGATAATCAATTAAAGTAGTGCAAAAGATGATTTTTCCAAAACATTAAGCCATGAGGTTTTCTTTGTTAATGCAATCATTTTAAACTTTTATTCTACATATGAATGCATGTGAATGATTTATGCAATGCAAGGATCACTAGGCTATGTACTTGAACCATTTAGACAATTACAAATGCCATCAAAATGATTGGGCATGTAAAAAGCTAAAACACCAAGCCAAATACTTCAGCCTTGTCTTGATTGCTTGCAGCTCCTTCTTCCAACTCTCCCTGTATCTAACAACTCAATGCAAACACAAAAGAAGTTCTGTCTGTTTTAATAGATTACCATCTATTTGTAATAGATTACTAAGCAAGTTATGTTTGTTGTAATCGATTACCAACTTTCTATAATCGATTACATAGCGCTGGAACACTCTGTTGTAATTGATTACCATCTTTCTGTAATCGATTACACAACATTGGAACACTCTGTTTTAATCGATTACATGACGAATTAATCGATTACTTTGTTCATACATCCCTCCAAAACACTCAAGAACAAATTAATCGATTGAATTTGTTACTAATCGATTACATAAGAGTAATTAATCAATTACAGGTCGTATTAATCGATTACATTCAATTAGAATCATTTTTTTCTATATATAACTACCCCAAAACTGAATGTAACTAACTTTGATTAATGAAATTAAGCATTTTGCTTGCATTGAGAGCTTAGCCTCTTGTTAGTTCTTGAGTGAAACCAAATTGATTCTTATCAAGGAAGCTTTCCTTTGTGGCAAATCCTCCTACGACATATAGCTCCATTACAGATCGTGGCATCATTCATCATCATTTCTTAATCTTCTCCATTTTTTTGTTTAAGTTTCAAACAACCATTTCATGGAGTCTTGAAGTTTGCAATCCGGAAACTATCCAACCCAAGCATTCAGGACTTGGTAGTCATCATCATGTGGTAATCAAAGCTTGATTCTGGAAAACAGTTTGTAAAGATTTCTATCTATCTTATTTGTATTTTTATTTTTATTTTTTTTCAAAAAATGAAAATTGAAAAATCATGATTCTTGCTTGTTTTTTGTTCTTTGTGTGTTTCTTGTGTATTTTTGAGTTTAGCTTGCAATTGCCTTCATTTCCCCTATTGTTTTGTTGAATTCTGAGTTGTTTTGAACATGGGTTGTTCTTCATGTTCTTCATGAAACTCATAGCATTGCTGGAAATTATGAAGGACCAAAGGCAATTATTAAAAATTATATTGCAGTCAAAATGAAGATATCAAAAAATATAAGGACCCAAGTATAAAAAAAAATTTGACAGCCAAAATTTTATTTTAAAAGCTGTCTTTCTTAGTGTCTGTTTATTGTTGCTTAGCAACACTATCTTTTTGCATAATTACAGCGATTTATATTTAGCCGATTTTTTTTTATATATCCTTACCATTGTCTTCTTTGACTTTCCTTTTGAGTTGTGTTTTTCTTTTTGAGCTTTTACTGCTAGTCTTCTAAATTTCCAAGGTTTTGTCTTAGAGTTTTCTTTCTTCCTTGACCTCTTAAGTTGAGTTTGGATTTGTTTCATCTTTCACTTTGGATATTCATAGAATTAGAATCTTTGGTTGAATTTCAAGAGTTGAAGAAGAGTTAGAGACTGGAAAAAGACAAGAGTGAACCTTATAGAAAAGTCTTACAAGTGGGAAACATGAGTGTTGAAGAGTGTAAACAATTAGTGAGTGGTAAGGTCCATCATTGTTTTATTTTACTAACCTTTTCTTGTAGCAATGGTGTCTGATAACAATAGTGATCCCTCTTCACCTAGAACCGCTAAGCTAATGACTTCATTGGCTAAGCAAATGGATAGGTTGCAAAAAAATGTTGAAACGAGGATGGGAGAACGTTTTGATGACATACAACGAAGTACTCAAGAATTGAGTGGAAGAATGGAGGACATGGAGAGAATGAGACATCATAGGTTACTCATTCTTCTCAAGGGAGTGATGATGGCTATGAAGATGGTAGAAGGCATGGGCATAAGAGGAATAGGGTTGGAATGGAAGGTGAGAAATTTAAACTTCTCAAAGTTCCTAGGTACTAATGACCCGGAGGCTCACTTTGATTGGGAGATCAAAGTGGACTAAGTTTTTGATTGTCACAATTTTAGTGAAAAAAAGAAAATGAAGTTGGCTTGCTTAGAATTTGAGGGGTATGCCATGGCTTGGTGGACTCAAGTGCAAATGGAAAGAGTAAGATTGAGGAGATATCGACCGGACACATGGTTTATAATGAAAGGAATCATGATGGAGAGATTTGTCCTACCTCAACATATAAGGGATTTGCATAACAAATTACAAACACTCTATCAAGGAAGTAAATGTCTTGATGATTACTACAAGGAGATGGAGATTTCTTTAGTAAGGGCAAACAAGACTAATGAGGCTACAATGGCAAGATTTTTTAATTGCTTGAATAGGAACATTCAAGATGTTGTGGAGCCTCAAAACTAGAACACCATAGATGAACTTCTACATAGAGCTATAAAAGTGGAACAACAATTGAAGAGAAAACAAGCCTACTAGAAGTCTTCATTTGGTCATTCATCTTGGAAGGATAAGGATACTTCCAAGAAGAAGGGTTCTTCTTCCCAACATATTGAATGAAAGTCTTCAAGAGGTAATCTTACTTCTCCTACTCATTCTCCTTCCAATAAATCTAGTTCAATAAAATGCTTTTAAGTGTTTGGGTAAGGGTCATGTTGCATCCTAATGCCCTAACAAGAGGACCATGATTGTGTTGAAAAATGGAGAGGTGGATAGTGAGTCATCTAGGATTTCTCATAGTTCCTCTAGTAAAGTTGAGGATGATTGTTTTCTTCAATCGAAAGAGGGGGATCTTTTAATGGTAGGATGACTCATGGGAAGCTTGTACAAAGATAGAGATGATACACAAAGAGATTCTAGATGCTTGGTGAGTGGAAAGGTTCATTCTCTAATCATTGATGGAGGAAGTTGCACCAATGTTGCAAGCACTAGATTAGTGGAGATGCTTGGTTTAAAAACTGGCCCTCACCCTAAACCTTATAAATTTCAATGGTTGAGTGACAATGGTTAGTTAGTTGTGGATAAGCAAGTGTTGCTTACATTCTCCATTGGAGAATATGTTGAAGTGCTTTGTGATATGGTTCCTATGGAAGCTAGTCATGTGTTGCTTGGTAGATCTCGGCAATATGATAGAGATGTGGTACACAATGGGGTAACCAATCGCCACTCTTTCTTGCATAAAGGTAAAAAGGTAGTTCTCTCACCTTTGTCTCCAAGTGAGGTGTGTGAGGATCAAATAAAGATGAGATTGAAAAGAGAAAAAGAAAAGAAAATGAAAGAACAAAAGAGTGCTCTAAGAGAGAAAAGCCGAAAAGAAATAGATCGTAAAAAGAGTGAAAAGAAAGAACAAAAGAAAATAAAAAAAAAGAGTGAAAAACAATTAATGATAAAACCGGGTTCGTTCATCAAACCTAAGGACGTAAAAAGAGTGATGCTAGCTAGACAACAAATGTATTTACTCATTCCAAATTATATGTGCTTGTCTTCTAGTGCCCTTAAGTTGTCTCAAGGTTTTGATACAATTTTCAAGGAGTGTGAGGATGTCTTTCCACGAGACATATCCTATGGCTTCCTTCCTTTAGGAGGACTTGGGAATCAAGTTGATCTTATTCTAGGAGATTCACTTCCTAATAAGGTTGCCTATAGGAGTAATACGGAGAGACCAAGGAGATTCAAAAGCAGGTTACCTTAAGTCATCGACATCCTCATCCTAGACTTGATGATAGGGTAACCAAATCTACCACTTATTTTTCTCCTTTTAAGGTATTTTATGGTTTAAACACATTATTCCCTATTGATTTAATCTCCTTAGCTAATGATTCTTCTATTTTGAGTATGCATGTGATGTTGACATCAAAGACCAACCCCAAGACCAAGACCCAATACAAGGCATAGGAGGGCCCATGACAGAGCAAGAGCTAAAAAGACCCAAGAAGCTTTGCAACATATAATGGCTAATCTAAGGGCAATCCAATTGTATGAGGGGACCCAAAATCTAGAGGACTGCATGAGTGGACTGCTAGTCACATGTATTGCTTGTTTGGAGTGATAATAAAAGCAATTATTGACTTAGGCATTTAATTAAAAAAATAATAGTAATAAAGTGCTTGTAGTTGGTTTTGAGACTTGGACCTCAAGCTTAGTTATGCCTAACTTAACCACTAAGCCACTTTAGTTATTTTTACAATGTTGAGATTTTAATTTTCTTTTATTTTCTACCAAATGCATGAGAACTTATTTGTATAAATCAATTCTGAAGTGAATAGAGAAGGGATCTTTGGCTGTTGGAATTTTATTATTAGCTTGAGTATTTCTCTGCTAGGGTTCTTCCTTGAACCATTTGATCTTATCAAGAATTCTTCAATTCTTATGGCGATCCTCAAGGCTTATCAAACATTTGTTTGTGGCGCCTATCTACGTCTTCCTTTGCACCATTTCTATTCCTTGTTTAAATTTTCGCATTCCTAATTCTGTGATTTCACCCCGAATTTCTTATTATCATAATTCTCGTTTTACCCATCCTTTTTCGGTGTTTTTTGTGTCTAAATTGCATTTCAG
Source organism: Glycine tomentella (assembly GCA_007407185.1). Taxonomy (NCBI): domain Eukaryota; kingdom Viridiplantae; phylum Streptophyta; class Magnoliopsida; order Fabales; family Fabaceae; genus Glycine; species Glycine tomentella. The sequence goes on from PYAF01005662.1 coordinate 31,416, forward strand.
AAAGTCCTCTTTCACCTCGTTTTGGAATCGGTCCAATCCGATTCTGTAGGCCGAGAAATACATAAAAGTTAACAATACGATTCTGGCTCTGTTGGTGTGCGAATTCCAACCTAGAATTGGTCCGAAATTGTATCAAGGCAAGGGGATTCTCATCATTTGGTATTCAGAGCAAGGTTCTAGGGTTGGAAATAAGGCTGAGTTCATCCATCATGTTCTGCATTTTTTGGGTAACCCTAAACCCTAAATTTCTGTTTTGCTCAATTTGAATTGTGCAATTCTGTTACAGACTTGTGTTTGGTCATTATT
>PYAF01005662.1:33226-51485 GCA_007407185.1 Glycine tomentella
AAAGCTTATGCCAAGAGGAGATGGTCCTTTTCAAGTACTGGCCAAGATCAATGACAATGCCTACAAAATTGAATTGCCAGGTGAGTATGCTATAAGTCCTACTTTTAATGTGGCTGATCTATCTCCATTTGATGCAGGTGATGATTTAGTTGATTTGAGGGCAAATGTTTTTCAAGAAGGAGGGAATGATGAGGACATCAAAGGCCAATCCCAATACCAAGACCCAATACAAGGCATAGGAGGGCCCATGACAAGAGCAAGAGCTAAAAAGACCCAAGAAGCTTTGCAACATATAATGGCTAATCTGAGGGCAATCCAATTGCATGAGGGGGCCCAAAATCTAGAGGGGTGCATGAGTGGATTACTAGTCACATGTATTGCTTCCTTGGAGTGATAATGAAGCAATTATTGACTTAGGCATTTAATAAAAAAATAATAGTAATAAAGGGCATGTAGCTGGTTTTGAGACCTAGACCTTAAGCTTAGTTATGCCTGACTTAGCCACTAAGCCACTTTAGATATTCTTACAATCTTGAGAATTTAATTTCCTTTTATTTTCTACCAAATGCATGAGAACTAATTTGTATAAATCAATTCTGAAGTGAATAGAGAAGGATCTTTGGATGTTGGAATTTTATCATTAGCTTGAGTATTTCTCTGCTAGGGTTCTTCCTTGAACCATTTGATCTTATCAAGAATTCTTCAATTCTTGTGGCGTTCCTCAAGGCTTATCAAACATTTGTTTGTGGCGCCTATCTACGTCTTCCTTTGCACCATTTCTGTTCCTTGTTTAAATTTTTGCATTCCTAATTCTGTGATTTCACCCCGAATTTCTTATTGTCATAATTCTCGTTTTACCCATCCTTTTTCGGTGTTTTTTGTGTCTAAATTGCATTTCAGAAAGTCCTCTTTCACCTCGTTTTGGAATCGGTCCAATCTGAGTTCTGTAGGCCAAAAAATACATAAAAGTTAACAATACGATTCTGGCTCTGTTGGTGTGCGAATTCTAACCTAGAATTGGTCCGAAATTGTATCAAGGCAAGGGGATTCTCATCAGCATGGGCTCTTTCGAGCTACTTTTGTTAGGAATCTCCATGGAAGGGTGTGAAATCAAATTGAGTGGAAGATGGAGCAATATGCACGACTTGCCAACAAGGGAGAAAGACATTGGTATTTGATCCCGGAGATTGGTTTGGCTACATATAAGGACAGATAGGTTTCCTTTTTGAAGAAAATCTAAACTCCAACCTACGGGTGTTGGTTCTCTCAAGTACTAACAATACCTTCATGATTGACTTGCCAAGTGAGTATGGGGTGAGTTCTAATTTTGATGCCGCTGATCTTTCTTTTTGTGATATAGGTGTTTTGAATGTAAATCCAAGGGCATACTCTTTTCAAGAAGGAGGGGATGATAGAGGACTATCCAAGGATCATGAAATTCTAGAAGCACTCCATGAATTGAAGGGTCCAATGACAAGGTCCAAAGCCAAGCTTCTTGAAGAAAGATGACCAAGAGAATCATGGCTGGACTAGTTAATGATGGAGATCCATTGCAAGGTCAAGGTCAAGAAGGAGTTGAAGAACTTCCTTTGGTTAGCTTTAAAGGACCTATGACAAGAGCTAGAAGTCAAGCCCTTCAAGACCACATCAAAACTAACTTGTATCTTTTTAACAAGCATGAAGAAGCACACCAACTCAGTGCAAACACAAAAGAAGTTCTGTCTATTTTAATAGATTACATCTATTTGTAATAGATTACTAAGCAAGTTATGTTTGTTGTAATCGATTACCAGCTTTCTATAATCGATTACATAGCGCTGGAACACTCTGTTGTAATTGATTACCATCTTTCTGTAATCGATTGCATAACATTGGAACACTCTATTTTAATCAATTACATGACGAATTAATCGATTACTTTGTTCATACATCCCTCCAAAACACTCAAGAACAAATTAATCGATTGAATTTGTTACTAATCAATTACATAAGAGTAATTAATCAATTACAGGTCGTATTAATCGATTACATTCAGTTAGAATCATTTTTTTCTATATATAACTACCCTAAAACTGAATGTAACTAACTTTGATTAGTGAAATTAAGCATTTTGCTTGCATTGAGAGCTTAGCTTCTTGTTGGTTCTTGAGTGAAACCAAATTGATTCTTATCAAGGAAGCTTTCCTTTGAGGCAAATCCTCCTCCGACATATCGCTCCATTACGGATTGTGGCGTCATTCATCATCATTTCTTAATCTTCTACATTTTTATGTTTAAGTTTCAAACAACAATTTCATGGAGTCTTCAAATTTGCAATCCGGAAACGATCCAACCCAAGCATTCAGGACTTGGTAATCATCAAGAATGGCCATTATTCAACACTTAGTGATTGCCAACAGGAAGATGAGGCTCATTATTTGCAGAATCAAGACAAACCTGAACAAAACTTTCAAGGAAAATACCCAGGCTACAGAGGTGGCTCAGGTTCAAATCAACCTTATGGTTAGAGGCAGCAAAATAATAATGCATATTATGGTCTCACTAACTCTTCTTATGTAGGTCCTTCTAACAACTCTTATGCAGGTTGATTGAGTATTTTTAGTTTAATATTTTTATATTCTTCTTAGCTTATTTTACTTCTCTTGGACTTTTATTTCCTCACTCTAACTCAGTTTTTGTCTTAGGCAAACAAGTGGACTTAATTGATAATTGTTACTTATTTTCGGATTTTTTGCTTACTTGACCTATCTTCCTTGTGCAGGCAGGACCTAGAGAGCTTTACAGAACTCCAAATGGTGCATATGAGTAGTCCTTGAAAAGATAAGGAAAAGATATACAATTTTATCAAAGATAAGCTGAGGCCAAATCTGTCATTGAGGGTCCATTTAGGCTTGGAAGTCAGAACCTCTGCACTCGAGTTTTGGGTTGCGAATTAGTGTAATTAGCAATTAGTTAGATTACATGGGCCTAATCATGGCTCATCCTTTCCTACGGACTCAGTCACTATATTTTAGTGCAATTAGTTAGTGAAGAGACACACTTTATTTTTTGAGCACAAACAAAATTTGTAGTTTGTTTTAGAAGTTTTCAGAATTAAAACCTTTTCTCTCATTTTCTCTCAATTGTTCTTCACTATTCTTCATTTTTCTTCTTCCTTTCATCTCTGTTCTTTTATTTTTCTCATACAAATTTTGTGGCTCTTGCATTGATGATGATCATGGAAGGCTAAATAATCAATCAATCTAAGGATCCAGTCCAAGCAAGGAGAATTTGAGTTCTGGTTTGTGTAGCTCATTACAAACTAAAAATAAAATTGGAAAACAATGTTATCATAACTTTAGGGAGAAAAGAGGCCTTGGAATTGTTTTGGGAGTGAGTTTCAAACAAGTGTGGGGTATTTTTATTTATTTTTTATTTGGAAGGAAAAGAAAAGAAAGAGTTGAAAAAGCAAAAGTTAAAAAAAAAAGGAGAAGTACAAAAAAAAATGCAATAAAAGTTATTGTGGTTCATTTTCATTCGTATAAGTTCTCTTAATTTAATTTCATTGTTCTCCACCTTGTTTGTTGGTTTCTTTGTTTCTACCCCTCATTTTAGTCATTGGCTTACTCCCCATTGTCCCTCTTTTCTCTTAGTTTTTGCCTAAATATCCTTCTTTTATCCACCCTTTACCTAAGTCTACATTACAAACTAATAAAGTCCTTTTGATCTTTTGATGCATGTGTATTTCAAGTTGCATGAATTATATAGTCTTGTCAAAATTTGTATGTACTAGTTACATGTGGTGTTTGAGTGTAAACATAAACCCATACACATTAGAAGAGGTTGAATGTTGCTCTTTGAGAGATTTCTATCACCTTGGTTCATTCTTAATTTTAACTTGACTACTTTTTCACTTTGCACTTTGTGATCATTTGTTCATGGATTGTTTGTTACCTTAATATCATTCTTCCATTTTTCATCTTTCTTACTTTTATGCATTGTTAGGATCCATTGAAAATTGTGTGTGCCTTGTCCATACCTTTCTTTTATTTTGTGGTTTACTTTAGTTTTAATTTTTCTCTTAGTCTTTCTTTTAGTTTTGCCCAAGAGTACAAAAGTTTAAGTGTGGGGTATTTGATTGAGTGTTTTTAATTTAATATTTTTCTATTCTTCTTGGCATATTTGAATTCTCTTGGAATTTTATTTCGTCACTCTAACTGAGCTTTCGTCTTAGGCAAACAAGTGGGTTTAACTGATAATTGTTGCTTATTTTCAAAATTTTTGCTTACTTGACCTTATCTTCCTTGTGCAGGACCCAGAGAGCTCTAAAGAACTCCAAATGGAGCATATGAGTAGTCCCTGGAAATATAAGGAAAAGATATACAATTTTTTAAGATATAAGCCGAGGCCAACTCTGTCATTTTGAGGGTCATTTTAGGCTTGAAAGTCAGAACCCCTGCACTCGAGTTTTGGACTACGAATTGGTGAGGGAGTTAGATTTCTTATTCTTAATCTAGGTCTGATTGAGAGTGATTATATAAGCTTGTAAGAAACATATTGCAAATAGTTAAATTCCAACAGGAAACTGGTTGTAGCTTCTCTGGGTTGAGAAGTGAACCAGTATAAATCTTGGTGTTGATTACTTTTTCTTTATCTTTTTTATTTTGCTTATTAATTGTCATTCGTTGGTAGAATCTTTCATAATCAACTGAAACTTTCTTGGTGTAATTGTATTCTATAAAGATTGGAGTTTGATTGATTGAAAGTGCTCAATGGTTGTTTTGTGATATGATCTCTTTCAACTCTGATTGTTAAAGAAATTTTATTGGCCAAGAACAACCAATTCACCCCCTCTTAGTTTGTGTGTTGTTCATACTGTTTTCACCTAGCTGAGTTGTGTGCACTGCCTGGGTTTGGGTCCGATCTACAACTTAACGAGTTCTTCTATGGGCTTTGGTCCTCTATCAATGGTGTCGTTGCACAGATCCACATCAAATGTCCCATCCTAGCAAGCTGCGTAGACAGTTAGGGTCTGAATTGATGACCCTTTGTCCACGTTCATGACTTGGCTGGTACCGCCCGAAGTGGGATGATATCTGCCAGACTCCCTTGTGGGAGGATATGGTGCCACCTTTGGACTCTATGCATAACATTGTCGAACTTTCTTCTGGTCTGCCTTGATAGTTATTATTTCTCCTGTCAAGGTAGGGAATTTCATCTTCAGGTGAGCGTGGAAACGATGGCTCCGAGCTCATTCAATGTTCTCCTGCCAATTAAAGCAAAATAAGAGGTGTCGGCATAGACAATTAGATACCTAATAGCGAAGCTCCTTGAGAGTGGTCCTTGACCAAATGTGGTCATGAGGTCCACGTAGCCTCTGGTCTCTACTCTTTCCCCTGCAAAGCCGAGGAGGGGTCCAGAGTGAGGGTGGATCGTGTTTGGTGATACTTTAAGTCTTTGAAAAGTCTTCCAATATAAGATGTTTGCATAACTACCCTATTAAAGTCTTCCAATATAGGATGTCAACAGAACTACCCTAATCAATGAGGACTTTTGATACCATAAAGTTGGCGATCATGACAGAGACCACCATAAGATCATCCTGGTTTACAGGGTTAATGCCCTTAAAGTCTCTGTCTGTGAAGGTAATGGGAGGGAGACTCCTTGGTGGTGGAACATCAACGCAATTGATGTTGATGTCTCGAATAACATTAAGGTGTCATTTTTGGTACTGGCTAGATAGTCCTCCATGGGAAAATCGCCCGCGATGGTGTTGATTACACCCCAAATTTGTTGGGCAGGCTGATTTTCCCATTCTTGTAGGGTTGACCTTCGTGTCAGGGTTGCCTCTGCCTCCCCCTATCTTTCGATGTATCTCTTCTCCTGCTTGTATCTTGATTCTTGGGTTGGTCTTCTCGCTGTCCTCCAAGTCTGATTCCTGTTGAGTGATTATCGGGTCTTTTTACAAACGGAGATAAATACTCAGCTTGTATGAAATCCTTGATTTTGTCTTTTAGGCCCCAACAGTCCTTAGGGTTGTGACCGTTATTACGATGGTATCTACAATACTTGGTCTTGTCTGTCCTGGCTTAAGGGAAGTGGTTGTTGTAGTTTGACAGGTATCTCCGTGTTGAAGGCTTCCTATATGATGGTTGTACGATTGTCTGTCAAGGATGTGTAGCGCTTATACCTGGGTCCCTTTGGGAGGGGTTGGCGCTTGTCCGTCTTGTGCTTTTTGTCCGACCTGTATGGGTCAGTCTTAGTTGTTCCTTCTTATTTTTTGCGCTTTTGTCCGACTTATCAGACCTCATTCCTGAACTTCGACATCTCCTCCATTTGGATGTAGCCCTTGGCTTGTTTGCGTAACTCGTCCATGCTAGAAGGGGGGATTCTTGCACAGGCTGTCCGTGAACTTGCCTGGTCTTAGAGCCAACAACATGGAGTGCAATGCTACTTCAGGGTTGAGGTTTCGGATCTGGACAACTATTCGTCCAAATTTGCCCATGAATCTCTGAAGGGATTCATCATAATTTTAAAATTTAGATTTTCTCTCTGAATTTTCAACACAAGTTAACCACCGGAAAAACATTTTTCTCTCACCTTTCCAAGTTCAAACCCAAAATAAACCAGAGCACAGATTCTCTCAGTATTCCCTTTTGCTTCTTTCTTCTTCCCCCTGTTCATTTTTCAAACACTGAAAATGCTCCACCAGCACCAGCAGCAAGCACGTAACGACGTCGTCGAGAGAAGCTCGTTTCTCTCACTTGGCCACAACCCTTGTAAGTCCTCTTCTAGATCTAATCCTCCCTTTGCCTCTGAATGTTGTTCCCTTCTCAATCCAAAACCAAACTCACTTCCTTTTCAGAATTCTCGCGTTTTCTCTTATTCGAAACCGAAAATTTTTGTGTGTCATACAAAGAAAGGGGATAGAAAAGAACACGTTTACTCTCTGTGGACGAATATGTAGCTTGCTTGTTTATTTCAGCTTAATTTTAGGTAATATAATCGTTTTTGTTCTCTTTCAAAAAGCTTAAAGATTATTTTCCTAAAATAAGTTAATTCAGACACATTGTTACTGTTATTACTGCAAAATTGGAAGCATCACCTTTAGTAGGTTTTGAAACTGTACAAGAATGATGAGAAGTAGTAACATTCTACTCCCTAGCACTCTTTCGAATACCTCTTTGTTATTGGTTGAAATTTATTAGAAATTACAAAATGTTGTAGGTTCCACTTATTGTTTAATGAACTTCTCTTGATGTTGAATTTAATAGAACGTGTGATAGAAAAAGTGTGTTGCTAGCACTCCTCTTTATTTAATATTATAGGTAGTGCAAGTGAATGTTGTAGTGATAGATAACAGATACAGCTATATGTCAATATGTCATTGAACCTGAAATTATGAAACGCAAAAAAAAAAAAAAAAACACCAAAAATTCTGCTGGAGCAATAGCTGAGACAAGGATGGGTTAATTACTCTGGTACTTGTCTTTTTCTTTCCTGGTAACCAGGGTGAACTGTGAATAATTTATTGGGGTTTGATTTGATTTTGTTTAATAGGGTTATGATTTATGAAGTTATTATAGAAGCCATAATTAATAAATTTTTGATAACACTCTTTGGGTATGGGACTCATTAGGGTACTGTATCTGCTACCTTTTTGAAGTCATGTGAGGTTGATAATGGAATGAATATTTCAAGTTTTAGGTTTATGCCGTGCTTACTTTGGGAAAGGTTGATTTGTATTTTCTGGTTAATCAGTGAGGAATGTTATCTATGATGCATTAACAAATGGCATTGCATTGTCTTTTGAGAATCTGATTCTAGAAACAAGGAATGGATATGTGATTTTTTTTTTTTATTCACAAGAAGAAATCACCAATCGAAAGTGCTCCTTACTTTTTCCATGATATAATCTGCAGTCGTGTGATTATTTGAGTCCAATGGCATTGAGTGACCTATGTTGTCAACCTCACCTAGTAGAATAAGACTGTTGTTGTCGTTGTATTGATATAATCTGCAGTCCTTGGATGGATATAAATGTAGTAATTCCATTGAAGAGAGAGTTCCTGATGCTTTTACAGTTTTATTCATCTATTGTGTGTTTTTTTGAAGAATTAGTGGCCCTTGGTCTTGTGATACTGACCTTGTCCACTTTTATGTCATATCTGTTAATTTGAGATTTCATTCTGTACATTTTTGATTTGGTATTTTTTCCATTGAATATATGCTTGATTGATGCTCTCCGATACACAGGTGGCAGCTACTAGCTGACCTTCACTAGGATCCTAAAAGTTGCATGATTAGTAGTTTAGTACTTCTTTTATCTTCTAGTTCAGTTGGATGCTGTTCTTGACTTCTTGTATTATAAGGTGTCTACTTTAGAGGAGTTTTCTTTAAGGCTTCAGTAAAAGCAAGGCAGTAAATATCTGAAACTAAAAGTAACAGAGGACGAAAGTGATAGGGAAAAATGGTGACACAAAAAATATGGAGTGTGCTAGTTAGGATAAGGCGTATACATAACAGAAATGTATTGGGAGAATTATTTTTTGGGAGGACCAGTTCTGTACTGAGCAATTGATTTGGTGTAAAGGGGAATTCCCTTGGAGGAGGTTTAACTCCTTGACTCAGTACTCATCAATAACAGAAGCATTCTGGTTCCTTCTGCTTCACTCTCTGTTCTCATTTGTTTCTACTCAGTTCGCTCAAGTTCTAACAAAAAAGTAGAAGAATATTTGGGAGAAAAATAAGAGTCATTCTTGAGTCTTAAACTTTGAGAACGAAAAATCTTACACAGCAATCATCTATTTATAGAGAAGTAGGATCAACTAACCGAATCTTCCAAATACAGTCTTGATACCCTTACTGAAATTGCTGATACAACATAAAAAAGCTAACTGCCAGCTGTCTACACTTGGTACACAGTTAATATAACTAGTAGAGGCAACATAGCAATGCTCGCTATACAAGAACTCCTTATTAAATGGTTTTTCATGATTAACTTACATAATTCTGGTTATATCTTTTTATTCCATTCCATGTGCATCAAATCCCTTATTTACTTGTTGTCCATTTCCTGTGAATTATAGGAATATCTCTGGGATATGTGAAACTTGGCAACAAGCAGTATGGGAAACAACGTATTTGATGGGCAGATATTAACAGAAAAGTTGTTGAAACTCAACAATTCGCAACAAAGCATTGAAGTCACTCTTTTTTTTGGTTGTTTTTGGTAATATCCCTTTTGGTTATTTCAGCATTATCAGCTGCCAGTACACAAATTATGGCTTTAAAACCTTCCATGGAGCTTTTGGTTCATTACACTGTATTCAGTTACAGTAAAACTGTGTAGTGGCTTCTTTTGGCATTAAAACATATATATAATAAACTGTGTAGTGGTTTCTTTTGGTTCATACTTCTTATCTTGCTCCACAATTTTTTGAAAGCGAAACATTACTGTTGCTAATGGCACTCATGCCCCTATTGTTGGATCGTGTGGCTAATGGAACTCATGAGTCATGCCCTTATTGTTGGATCGTGCTACATTAAACTGCAATCATCTCTATCCTTGAACAATAGCCTCCATGTTCCCAAACTATCTTATAATCCTGTTTGTTGTTTCTATACATAAACATCCACAAATTTTGAAATATAAAGTAATATTCTTCCACTCCCACTATGTTTTTCAGGACCTTGCCATGGTGTTGGAAAGTCGCCTTAATTGTGGTCACTCCTAGGCTAGAAATGACTATCTATGGAGGGGTTAACCAGAAAGCCAAGCGTTTTAGAGTGTAGCCACTGGAATATTCTCCCACTCCCACTATGTTTTTCAGGACCTTGCCATGGTGTTGGAAAGTTGCCTTAATTGTGGTCACTCCTAGGCTAGAAATGACTATCTATGGAGGGGTTAACCAGAAAGGCAAGCGTTTTAGAGTGTAGCCACTGGAATGCATCTCTTAGGTAGTTGAGATCCCACATTGACTAGTGAAAGATTTAGAGAGAAAGTAAAGTAGATTTTCCATTTATCTGAAAAATGATTATTTAGTTTGTTACAAATTCTGAACACTCTTTATATAGAGTGTTGATACTCTAAGTCTAACTAATGGTAACTATAGTCTATAGCTAACCTGAGACAGACTACAACTATTACTAACTAGAGTTAGTAACTGACTAATAGAAAGAAAAGAGTACTGTTCACCTATGGAGTAAGACTACTCTAATACTACCCTGCAAACTCATGGTGGGAGAGGTCGAAGCGAAGCAGAGGAATCACACACTGTGAGTTTGAATCTGAGCAACTCAAAATTACTGGGTGAGAGGGCTTTGGTGAGAATATCAGCATATTGAGCTGAAGCAGGGACATGAACAACTTTGAGCAGTTTGTTTAGCACCTTTACGCAGACAAAGACTAAATCAAACTCCATGTGTTTAGTGCGAGCATGAAGAACAAGATTATGGGCCAAGGAAACAGTGCTCATATTGTCACAATGAATGGCAAGACCATATGCTTGACTCCAAGTTTAGAGAGAAGAGATTGAAGCCAAGAGATTTCAGTTGTGACCAAAGCAAGGCTTCTTTACTGGAGTGGGCCACAACTGTTTGTTTCTTTGACCACCAGGAAACAAGGTTAGGTCCATAGAACACACAAGCACCAGATGTAGATCGCCTGTCATCTGGGCCAGAGGCTTAATCAGCATCACAGAAGGCTGTGATTGATAATGGAGCAGATGCAGGTTTGAGATGTAAACCCCAAGCAAGAGTGCTTTTGAGGCACCTGAGAATTTTCTTTACTGCTCCAATAAAGAAACAATTCACTTATGGAGTAGGACTACTCTAATAACTAGATATATGGCCTAAGTTATGTTTATAGGGCTTGGGCAGTCCTCACCTGATTTTGTGGGATTGACTTATGTCCTAAGCCCGAATTCTAAGATAGTAACAAAGCTTATCCTAGATTCATTGTTAAGTCACATGCATTGACAGTTTGCAACACTTCAGGCTTATAGCCTTGGGCGTGAGGGGGGATGATGGAAAGCCACCTTAATTGTGGTCACCCTTAAGCCAAAAAGGGCTACCTATGAAGGGTTTGACCAAAATGCTGTTTAAAGTGTCGTAGACTGCACTGCAACCACTGGAATGCGGCTCTTAGGCGATTGAGATCTCACATCAACTAGAGGTATGACTTAACCTGTGTTTGTAAGGATTGGGCTGTTCTCATCTTACACGTTAGTTTTGTGGGGTTGAGTTAAACCATAAGCCCAAATTGTAAGACATCAGGAGGACAATTGGATCTGGCAGAGTTGTACTATTTACAACATATGGGGACTGATTGTGGTACTAGTAAAAAGGTGTTGTCTTCTTGTCATTAGGGTAGCCCACATTTGGCTTCAACATAAGCGTCTTGGACATCCGCCTTTTGGTATTCTTATGTCTTTATTTGCTCACTTGTTTACAAAAGAGTTAGTCAAGTATTTTCATTGTGATTTTTGTTAATTTGTAAAACACCATCGTGCTTCCTTTCCTCCTAGTAATAATGAGTCTTGAACCTTTAGATTCTTGTTCATTTTGATGTCTGGGGTCCTGTTACTACCTCTACTATATTTGGGGATAAGTGGTCTGTGTCATTCATTGATTATTGCACTCGTGCCACCTAGATAATTCTTATGAAAAATAAATCTTGGGTTTTTCAAGTGTTCTTAAATTTTTTTCATATTGTTCAAAATCAGTTGGGAAAGTATTAAAACATTACAGTTTAACAATGAGACTGTATATGAATCAAATATTTTCCAAATTTCTCAAAGAAAATGGCATAATTGATGAACTAACTTGTGTTAATACCCCCAACAAAATGGGGTTATAGAGAAGAAAAATTGTTATTTACTTAAAGTTGCTAGAGCTTCACTCTTCCAAACGTCTGTTCCAAAACTTACTAGGGGAAAATTGATTTGACTGCGATGTATATGATAAATAGGTTAGCAACTTTTGTCTTGAATGGTATTAGTCCTGTACACCAAATGTTATCATTGTTCTTATTGAATATGAATCTTCTTATTCATACATTCCGATTGAAACCCAAAGGGTTCATTATATATAGATTACAATAGGTAGTTTAACAACTGATAGCTAATGAATACAACTAACTCAAATACTCTAGAATATTCCACAGTTCTCTTCCTTTCCTATCATGTCAAGTCTCCCAACTCATGTCTCTGGATGTGTTGCCTTTGTTCATGATCACGATCAATATCGCGGAAAGTTAGACCCACGTGTCAAGCCTACCTTTTTTCACAATGTTGTGTTCAAGATTCCACTCCTGAAGAAGTCATTACTGAGGAAGCCATGACAAAGCAAGAGAGGTAGACTGGTTCTATCAAAACAAGTATCAAAGGAAAAATAAATCCACTCTGGTCTCATAGCAAGGTCAATTGTCCCATCCGAAGGTAAGTATTCTTACTCCCGAAAATGTTATTGAGGATTTAACTAGAAGTTTTATTGATGACTTGCCAATTGCCTTAAGAAAAGGAAAAGCATTGCTTGACATATATCTTATATCACAATTTGTGTTTATTGACCATCTTGCTGCGTAACATTAGAGTTTTGTTGCAGCCATTGATGTGATCAAAATATCCAACTTAGTTCAAGAGGCTTTAAAGGATGAGAATTGGGTTTGAGCCATGAATTGAGAGATGGGGGCATCAAAAAGAAACTCGACATGGGAAATTGTAGACTTGATTGTCGGTGAATATACATTGTAAAGCATTGATCTAACGGCTCCATGGAATGATATAAGGCAAGATTGGATGAAAGGGGTATGCTCAAACCTATGAGATTGATTATCAGGGGACATTTGCCCTATAGCAATGATATAGAATTTGTATAGAAACTCTGTCCTGGATGACCACACAAAGCCTTTATTTATAATGAGCAAATAGGATTAATATTGATTACATAAGATCAATCTAATAATGAGTGTAATAAGGAATAAATCCATAATTGCTATCTAATAATAAGAGAATATTATGTAATCTAACAGATGAATACAATAAGAATTATCCTTTCCTTAGCAGCTCACTTAGGTTTGGGACCTGTTGCAGTTTTGTGTTGAAATGCTTTCCTACATAGAGACTTGAAAGAGGAAGTGTACATTGGAGATCTCTTTGGGATTTGATTCTCATGATGGGAAGAATAAGGTGCATGCTAAAGAAGGCTTTCTATGGTCTCAAACAATCTCCTTGAGAATGGTTTGGAAGAGTCACCTAGGCTGATATCCTTGGGGTACAGATAGAGTCAAGGTGATCATACACTTTTTATTAAGCATTCTCATGATGGTAAACTGTTAGACCTCAAATAAAGGAAACATATGTAGCTAGGACTCATGGCAGGTTTAGGAAGAAGCCTGAGTCAATAGTGAAACCTGTAACTGGCTAATGCCAGTTACAGCTTAGACAAATTAGTAATGCTGACCTGTAATAGCTGGTACAGAGGAGTAGTGACTTTATATAGGGGTCTGTGAATAGGAGAGAGGGGGTTATCATTTTGTAAGGTTGGTTAGGGGAGGTTAGGTCCATCTCCTCTTGGGGTAACTGATTCATTCATTTAATAAAACAGAGTATTCTCGATTGTTCTATCACTGGTATCAGAGCATCGATCCAGAACCTTCAGTGGTGGCGTTTGGCGCGACTCTGAAAATTGTGACTCATCAAATTCGAATCGGATTCCGACGATTAGGGGAATTGAGAGTGCCAGAAGCTTGCAATTTAGGGCTTGGTGAAATCCTATGGTGTCGACGAGAGGAGGAATGGACGCACGCGTAGAATTTTTGGAACAAGGTTTCGATGGACTGATCCAAACGAGAGAGAAGTTGGCGACGTTGAGAAGATTGAACGAAGAAGACAGAGCAGAAAGGGCGGAATTGCGAGAACAGCTGGCACAATTGATGATGACGGTGAGAAGCTTATCGCGCGCGGAGGAGGGAAGTGAAAACAGAGGTCGCGATAGAGATGAACAGCGGAATCGCGAAAGGGAAGAGAGATGGAGGAAGCTTGAAATACCGATTTTCAACGGGGATGATGCATATGGCTGGATGAATAGAGTGGAGAGGTACTTTGAAGTGAAAGGAGTGGAAGAAGAAGAGAGAATCCAGGCAGTGATGGTAGCTATGGAGGGAAGAGCATTAAACTGGTATCAATGGTGGGAGTTTTGTGAAGAAAATCCCAATTGGAAGGATTTTAAGCAGGCTGTGATTCAACGTTTTCAACCAGTGATGAGCCAAAGTCCATACGAATTACTGCTTAGTCTGAAACAAGATCAGACAGTGGAGGAATATAGAGAGAAGTTTGAGCTTTATGCAGCACCTTTAAGAGATACTGAACCTGAATATTTGAAGGGGATATTTTTGAATGGATTAAAGGATGTAGTAAAGGCAGAATTAAAACTCCATCCAGTGAAAAATTTGACTGAGTTAATGGAGTTTGCACAGAGAACAGATGAGAAGAACCAGCTGTTGGAGAAAGGGAATGTTGTAAGTATGAGAGGAAATTCATCAAAAGTCTATAGTTCATCAAGGACTGTGACTTGGGAACCAAGCAGCAGATCAAATCAGGTCAGGAATAAAGAAGCAGTTTCTAGTAGTGACTCTAGTAGTGTGAAGCCAATGGGAACTTACAGGGGCAGACCTTTTAGAAGGTTATCTGATGCTGAGTTTCAAGAAAAGGCTGAAAAGGGGTTATGTTATAGGTGTGATGGAAAATTTGGACCTGGCCATATCTATCCAAATAAACAGTTACATGTGATGATTTTGGGGGAGGAACAGAATGAAGAGGAAGAAAAGGAAGAGGAGTTTGGGGAAGAGGATAAACAGTTGCAAAATATCCAACTATCATTATATAGTATAGCTGGATTAACTACAAAAAAATCTATTAGACTGTGGGGGATAATTGAAGGAACAAGAATTATGACCTTAGTAGATTGTGGAGCTTCCCACAATTTCATTTCAAGGACAGCAGTGAGAGTATTGCAATTAGAGGTGACTGCCACTAAACCTTATACAGTAGAAGTGGGAGATGGAAGGAGAATTCATTGTGAAGGAGTGTGTAAAAGGGTTAAATTACAGATACAAGATCTGCAGATTGTGCAAGATTTTTTTGTATTCGACATGAGAGGGGTGGATGTGGTGCTAGGTATGGAGTGGTTAGCATCTTTGGGAGAAATAAAGGCTAATTTCAAAGAACTAACTTTGAAGATTCCTAAAGAAGGAGGATCAATTGTATTAAAAGGGGAACCAGCCTTAACAAGGTCTGTAGCTTCTTTAAACTCAGTTTTAAAGGCTGTAAGAGGTGAATGTGAAGGGTTTATGTTGTATTGTAGTGTGTTGAATGCTGGAAAAAATGAAAAGGCAGTTCCTACATGGATGGAAGAGTTACTACAGGAATTTGAGGGAATATTTCAGGATCCTAGTGGTGTTCCTCCTTCAAGGAAGCATGACCATGGGATTGAACTGAAACAAGGATCTGAAATTCCCAATGTACGACCTTATAGGTATCCACATTATCAGAAAAATGAGATTGAAAGATTGGTTCAGGACATGCTCAATTCAGGAATTATCAGACCTAGCATTAGCCCCTATGCTAGTCCCATTATATTGGTAAGGAAAAAAGATGGTGGATGGAGATTTTGTGTTGATTATAGGGCATTGAATAAAATAACAGTTCCTAATAAATTTCCTATACCAATTATTGAAGAATTGTTAGATGAATTGGGTGGAGCTGTAGTATTTACCAAGCTGGACCTAAAATCAGGTTATCATCAAATAAGGATGAGAGAGCAAGATATTGCTAAAACTGCCTTTAGAACCCATGAAGGCCATTATGAGTTTATGGTCATGCCTTTTGGGCTCACAAATGCCCCTTCTACATTTCAGGCTTTGATGAATGAGGTACTGAAGCCTTTTTTGAGGAGATTTGCATTAGTTTTTTTGATGATATTCTCATCTATAGTAGAACTATAGCAGATCATCTTCAGCATGTTAAAGATGTATTACTGCTATTAATTGAGAATAACTTGCTGGTGAATAAAAAGAAGTGCAGTTTTGGGCAGAATAAGGTGGAGTATTTGGGGCATATTATTTCAGGAGAGGGGGTGGCTACAGACCCAAAAAAATTGGAAGTCATGAGAAGCTGGCCCATTCCAAAGAACCTGAAAGCTTTAAGGGGTTTTCTTGGTCTTACAGGGTATTACAGGAGACTTGTGCAGAATTATGGAAGAGTGGCCAGGCCCTTGTATGATTTGTTGAAAAAAGATAATTTTCAATGGAGTGAGGAAGCTGAAGCAGCTGTGAATCAGTTGAAAACAGCCATGGCAGAGATTCCTGTCCTTACAATTCCTGATTTTTCTCAACCTTTTACTATAGAGACTGATGCTTCCAATAAGGGATTGGGAGCTGTGCTCATGCAACAGGGGAGACCATTGGCTTTTTGGAGCCAATCCCTTTCAGAAACAACTCAGAGAAAATCTGTTTATGAGAGGGAATTAATGGCTATAGTTTTAGCTGTACAGAAGTGGAGACACTATTTGATGGGCAGCAAATTCACTATTATGACAGATCAGGAAAGTTTGAAATTCTTGACAGAACAGAGACTAATGGGAGAGGACCAATTTAAGTGGACTTCAAAGTTAATGGGCTTTGATTTTGACATTGTGTATAAATCGGGTTGTGAAAATAAGGCAGCTGATGCCTTGTCCAGAAGAATGACCTTTACAGCTATATCTATGATTCAATATGAGGAGGAGGAGGAGTGGGAAAAAGAGATATTAGCTGATTCAAAGTTGACACGGATTATGCAAGAATTATTGGTGAATAAGGCTGCTCATCCAGGATTTACTTTGCAGAATAAGAAGTTGTGGTATAAGGGCAAATTGGTGTTGTCAAAGAACTCTCCTAAGGTACAGGTTTTGATGCAGGAATATCATAGTTCCTTGGTGGGTGGTCATTCTGGTTTTTTCAGAACATTCAAAAGAATAGCAGCCCTGGTGTATTGGGAAGGAATGAGACAAGACATTAAGAGATTTATTGCTGAGTGTGAAGTTTGTCAGTGGAATAAATACCAGGCTTTGTCTCCAGCAGGGTTATTACAACCTCTCCCTATTCCTACACAAGTCTGGTCAGATATTTAATGGATTTCATAGAAGGGCTCCCTAAAGCACAAGGAAAAAAATGCCATCTTGGTAGTGGTGGATAGGTTTACCAAATATGCTCATTTTTTTCCTATAAGTCATCCCTTCACAGCTAAAGATATTGCAGAGCTATTTGTGAAAGAAGTAGTCAAACTACATGGGTTTCCTACCTTTATAGTGTCGGACAGGGATAAAATTTTCTTGAGTCACTTTTGGAAAGAGCTATTTAGAAATGTAGGTACAAAGCTGAAATTCAGTTCAGCTTATCATCCTCAAACGGATGGCCAAACGGAGGTTGTTAATAGAGGAGTAGAAACTTACTTAAGATGTATTACAGGAGAGAAGCCTAAGCAATGGCCAGCATGTTTAAGTTGGGCAGAGTTCTGGTTCAACTCCAATTACAACAGCTCAGCCAAGCTGACTCCTTTTCGAGCTTTATATGGTCGTGATCCACCTCAATTATTGAAAGGCACAACTATTCCTTCAAGGGTGGAGGAGGTGAACAAACTAATTAGAGAAAGAGATGAGTTGTTAGACCAGCTAAGAAGGAATTTGCTAAAAGCCCAAGACCAAATGAGAAGTCAAGCTGATAAGAAAAGGAGGGATGTGGAACTACAAGAAGGGGACTGGGTCTACCTCAAGCTACAGCCATATAGGTTGAAGTCTTTAGCCAAAAAGATCAACGAAAAGTTAAGTTGTAATACCCCGTAGGCCTCCGGTGCGTTAACATTAATAATATCAGTTTAGCGCTTAATAAACATAAAATAGTACTCAGTGGAAGTGTAGAATCGATTTTCTTGATTCATTATGTATGAAATATCAACACGTGAAATCACAATTATACAAAACACAATTCAATCCTATGCTGATCCAGTTTCTCCATTCATATATCAAAAGTCAGACATCTTCATAATACAGGCAGATAACAGATATAAGACAATTATACTCAGGGTAAAGTCACATGTCATATATAACAAGGTTCTGTACATGTACATATCAATGTCCATAGTCCATACCACACATACCGTGGTGGTACAAAAGAATATCAGCCCTCCATGAGGGAGTACAGAACTATACATCGTCAAAATAAAAACAAAAAGAGCCTTCC
>PYAF01005664.1:15761-42166 GCA_007407185.1 Glycine tomentella
TATAAATCTCTATGAACTTCATGTGTTTCTATGAATTGATGTACATGGGTGCTATGTTAAGTTTTTGTACATGAGTAATAGAATTAAGATTTTGTACATGAGTAATACGCTGAGTTCTGCACTTGTTTGATGTTAAGTTTCTGAGTAAAACATATGAGACAATAATTGAGAAGTGGTGTTATTTTGATATTTTGCCTGGTGGGGGCTAGACCGTGTTATTTTGATATTTTGCCTGGTGGGGACTAGTCCGTGTTATTTTGATATTTTGCCTGGCAGGGGCTAGACCGTGTTATTTTGATATTTTTCCTGGCGGGGGCTAGTCCGTGTTATTTTGATATTTTGCCTGGTGGGGGCTAGTCCGTGTTATTTTGATATTTTGCCTGGTGGGGGCTAGTCCATGTTATTTTGATATTTTGCCTGGCGGGGGCTAGACCGTGTTAATATAAGAAGATAAGCATGCATCATATTTCGAGAATATTATGATGACTTTCTGTATATATTGGGATGACTTTCTGTATATATATATATATATATATATATATATTGATGACTTTTTATATATATTTTGTTACCTAAATTATGTTTATCATGAACTTACCCTGTACTTTGTGTCTGTGGTTGACACCTGTGATGACCCCAATATATTTGGGCGAGCAGGGGAACAGTAAAGCATAACAGTGGATGGTTGAGAAGAAGATTTGAAGAAGATATTTTGATGGCTTACCTTTTGTAATCATCCTAATGATGTGTAATTTATACTAGACTTTAGTCCAGTCTGTATATTATGTTGGATTGTAATTTGGACTGTATCTTATTATTTTGGATTTCAAATAAATATGTTTACAATATCGATAATTAATACCTTTCGTATAAATTATGTCAAAAAGAAAAGAATTGTCCGTGAAATTTGTAACTAAGATAATTCTAAAGCAAGTGAAAAATAAATTCCATTCGAAATCAATAAAATACAAGATAATAAAACAAGGTGTTACATTTAGAGTGCCTTAGAATGCTCAGAATACAAATTACTCAAGTTAGGAAAACAACCGAGCAAGGATTCTATTTATAAAGATTTTTGTAACCGCTTGTAATCGATTAAATACGCTCCTGTAATCGATTAATTAGCATATGTAATCAATTACACACACTCCTGTAATCGATTAAAGTGTTCATAAAGATTCTGGGTAACAACAACGAGCAATTTAATCGATTATCCCGATGTGTAATCGATTAAAGCAGGCACATTGAAAAATGTATTTGTACTATGTAATCGATTACAATAATTGGTAATCGATTAAAGCAGACATTATAAAAACATGCTTTGAACTAAGTAATCGATTACAATAAATGGTAATCGATTACACTAGAGTGATGATATTTTCTGTATGAGTAATGTAATCGATTACAGCTCAGTAGTAATCGATTAAAAAGGACACAAAGGCAGATTATGTATATACTAAGTTAAAATAATCGATTAATCTGATAGTGTAATCGATTGAACTGTTCTTGAGAATTTTCCAGAAAGCAACAAGAACAAAATAATTGATTCTTTGCTTATATAATCGATTAAACCAGTGAAATGCTATTTTTCCAAAAACACTTTGTTTATTTCAAGATTCAAAACAATTTCCTAATGCCTTGTGATTTAATTCTTAAGCTTATGAATGATATGAATGCAATGACTTGGATCATCAGAAAACTTCCTTCCTTTTACATTTGATCACAAGCTTTTCTTCAATTCTTCAAACATGTTGAAAGTCCAAAACACTTCCTTGTCTTCAAATCTCTTTAGGCTTTAAGTAACTCCCCCTCAAATCAACAAAAAGGTCATTTATAGGAAACCAAATTAGCCCAGAACTCGCTTGGGCTAAAAGCTTTCTTCAATGTTGAGAGTTAACTAGCCCAGGTGAGCATTTTATGTGTAATTCAGTCGCCTAGGCGAGTGGCATTCTTCAAAACTAAGTTTTAACTCACCCATGGAAGTGAAAACAGGCCAAATCAGTCGCTTGGGCGAGTAGACCTAAGTTGGTCACTACTTCGTATAAATAGCCATGCAAATGAAGGTGAAAACATAACTTGGAAGGCCAAGAAAGTGTGAGAAACACCAATGGAGGCTTAGAGAGAGGTGAGAGAAAAGATAAAAGGAGTGGAAAATCTGTAGAAATAGGTCGGGGATCGCTACCTTCGTCATGTCTTCCGTGGACGTAATCTTTCATACCATTATGTATCTCTTTTAATATTTGAAATATGTGTGAATCTTTTCTACTCATTCTGGTGATTTCATTTTGTTCTTAATGTTTGATTCTACTTGATCACTGGTTTCATGAAGTTGGATTCTAAGCTTGACTGGAAAGTGTACTCACACAATAGCCTCAATGCATTATTGTCGGCCTAGTCAACAATAATACTTTACTACTTTTAGAACAACATTTCATTGTTCAATAAATTTCGCAATCAAGTCTCACCTAATTTGCCATCGAACGAATACAATATTCTAAGGACATTATTACGCCATAAAACTAATAATAGAATAATTGTCATGCCTCATATATATAAAAACCAAAGTCATAATACAAATATAGTCTAAAATGGATTAGTCACTACGGATAACTCCAATAATATCCCACTAGCACTAGTGCCAATTGAGAATAAACTTAATACCCATTGATCTAGTGTGAACATTATGTTTCTACTAAGCAAGGTGCTCCATAAGTATGTGGTGTATGTTAAACCCGTTAGATATTAATTTCCCAAATCTACCTTGCAATGAAACCCAATCTTCAAGCCTTTTCAAGAATACAAGCTTGCCTTCAATTCTCGTGGAACATATGGCTGGAAGAAAGTTTCAAGGTACAATAATGGAAGATGAAGAAAGGTTAGGATGAAGGTGGAAGACGCGATGGAACATGATTCATTACAAAAGGCACTAAGTGCATTAGTTAAACCAAAAGGCATAACTAACCATTCATAAAGTCAAAATTTAGTTTTGAAAACCGTTTTCCATTCATCCCCTTCCCTCATCCTTATTTGATGATAACCACTCTTAAGATCAATTTTAGAGAAAATGGTAGCACCATGCAATTCATCTAAAAGATCATTAAGTCTAGGGATAGGATGTCTATACCTTATGGTGATGTTGTTTATTGCCCTAGAATCCGTGCACATTGTCCATGTTCCCTCCTTCTTAGGTACAAGAATAATAGGCATGGCACAAGGGCTCATGCTCTCACGGATCCACCATTTTTCAAGTAGCTTCTCTACTTGTGTTTGTATCTCTTTTGCTTCTATGGGCGAAGTCTTATATGCTGGCACTATTAGGGAGTGAACACCCTAGAATCAAATCAATTTGATGCTCTATGCCTCTCAAAGGAGGCAAGCCATTAGAAACTTCGTTTGGAAAAACATCTTGATATTCTTCCAAAAGGGATTGCATACCTTGTGTGAAAAATATTTTCTCTTTGAGTCTCCTCTTTTTCTAGGCAAAAATTGTCCTCCTCGGCCTCCACTAGTGTAAGCTCTTCTTCTTCTTCACTTGAAAAATTATTTGAGTCACTTGAAGACTCACTCTTTATGCCTCCATCCTCAAGCAAAATCTTTGTTCTCTTGTTGGGACATTGGGAAGCAATGTGACCCTTACCAAGACACATAAAACACTTGATATTGCTTGATCTTGTTGGAGTTAGATCCACAATTTTTTTTTGCTTGAGCTTTCCACCTTTTCTTCTTTATTTTTCACTTGAGAAACCTCTTTCCTAGGCTTGTCTTTCCAACCGGAAGTTGCAGCCCCATTGGAGAGTTTGGAAGCTTTTCTCTTTTTTAGTTGTTGCTTCACCCGTTGAGCTTTGTGGACTAGCTCTTCTATTGTGGCATAAGAATGAGCTCCATCACATCTTGGATTTCTCTATTCAAGCCATGAAGGAAACTAGCCATGGTTGCTTCTTGGCCCTCCACAATTTCAATCCTCATCATCATCAATTCCATCTCCTTACAGTAGTCATCACTACTCTTGTAGCCTTGGAATAGTCTTTGGAGCTTGTTATGGACTTTTCTTGCATAATAAATGGGAACAAATCTTTCTCTCAAGCACATCTTCAAGTCATTCCAGCAATTTACTCTTTGTCTCCTCAACCTCTCTAAGTGTTTGTCACTTCACTCGTGTTTGCACACTTTATCTAGGCTTTTTCTTTAATGTTCTCTCTTACCTTTTTCCACTCTTGTCCCTCTTTATAGTTCTTAAGCAAAAACTTCCAATTCAATCAAGCTTCTTTACTATAGTGAAATAGGAAACAATTCTAGGCTAGACTCAAGAGTCCAAGAACAAGAAAACTCTAAGACAAAACCTTGGAATTTTCAAGAGACAAGTAACAAAAGCAAAATTTTAGAAAAGCACAACTCAAATTGGAATTTAATGAGACAACTCAAGGATATATTGGCTGTACCAAACTGCACAAGGGAGATATACAAAGCAAATTGAATTGTTAGAGGCCAAATTTCACCAAATTTGCATGTCATACAGGTTCACTTAATTTTGTGGTTCAGGGGAAATTTGAACTTGCATCTTTTGTAACTTTGCTTTGCTTCTAACTTTTGTTTTTATTTCTATTTTTCCAGCCACCAATCAATAATTTCTTTGGCTGTACCAAATTGTGTTTCTTTTTCCTTTTCTTGTTTCTTTCACTGAATTTTTTTAAGCTTTTGTTTTTCTTTTGTACAATTTCAAGAATTCTTAAAGAAATTCATTGAATCACTAAAAAAATATGTATAACAATTGTAAATTTTGCTTCTAACAACTCAATTCAGTTTAGGCATGAGATTAGAATCAAAACCAGCGGTTATACAACACAAGAACACTACTAACACAAGTTGACAAGAATCAAAGCTAGAAAATTAGAAAAATATTAAGAACATGAAGACATGAATTCACACAAAACTTGAAGAAAAACTCAAGGGTTATGTGGAGGAATACAACACAAGGTCACACCACCAAGAATTTTCACGAAAACACAAGAACACAAGGAATTGAAATGGATTTATAGATTTTTCGATGGTGCAGTTTTTTTACCTTTGAAGAAGTTCAAAAAACTGAACTTGAAGAAGAATTACATAAGGATTAGTGTAACGCCCTAAAATTTCGATAACTGAAAGTAGATGTTTGATGCATTTCTTGTGTTATTTGATTATTTGATTAGTTTAGATTAGTTGAAATGTTATGTGGATTATCCATGTGCAATATCTTGGTGTAGATGTCAAGTTATGCAGAGTTTGTTTGAGCTGCGTTGAATTGTGTGATTTCGAGTTTGACCCGAAAACCTATTTTTAGTAAAATCATCATTCTGGATTGGTTAACCGTTGGATCTCCTTAATATTTTAAAGGTGGATTTCTAACCCACATATGTAACTTTTGACCTTTGGGATTCGTAAACTAATGCCTGGAATGTGAGAAATTAATTTTTCATTGAAGTAGAAATTCTAGAATCTGGTTAGCTCGCCTAGGCGAATTTTGCAGGCCCTTTTGCTCGCCTGGGCTAGTCAAGGCGGTGCTAAATACGTATTTAAGCTTCCAAATCACAAAAATTGTGACTTTTCTTCCTCCCAACAACCAAGCCACCTCCTACCATCACCCTTCACCACCCACAGCCACCGGAGACCACCATGAGGCACCGCTGCTTGTCGCTGGACCACCACACGAAGAAGAGCACTTTAATCGGAGCCGAATCTTCAAAACTCAACTCGAGGATCCGGTAGAGAACAGAGCCTCTAATCCTCCTTTCATGGTTTCCTTGAGGTAATCTTAGTTTCCTTTGTTTTCTTCTAGCTAGTTTAAGCCTCTCTTAATGTCTCTTGTGATTTAGGTAACATTATTGGTTGTTTCTATACTTCCTTTGAAAATCCTTTGAATATGAGATGTTGTAAAAGTCTCCTTTTTATGAAACTGATGTCATTTCCGTGATCCTTGTTGAACCCTGGTCACATTGGTGTGATCGAAATTTCAAAATGATGTCTTTTGATGTGGACTCCCAAAACACCATTTTAGTCTCTTTTTAAATTGAGTTGGTATTTGACCCCGAATGCTAACGTTAGCCTTGTTTATGAAATCTATACTAAATTATCTTCAATTTGGTATATAGAGATCCGCGTTTGGGCCAAAGCGAACATGAGAGATCCCAAAATGAGGTCTCAAGGAGCTAACAGAGGGATATAGATAGGTAAGGGGAGTTATTATTTTGGCAATAATTTAGATACTATATTTAGGGGCCAAGGAGTCCAACTATGAAGATAACTGTCTGTCCCTGCTGTGTGCTGGTTTTCAAGAAAAACTATGTTTTTAACTAATGGAATGCGATGTATTTATGATTGGTGTGTGTTTGTTCTTGTGTGTGCTCATTTTCAAGAAAAATGCATTTTTAACTAATGGGATGCGATGAATTGGCTTGTTGATTAATAAAACTGTGATTGATGTTGTTTTTGTAATTGATTGGATTTTTTGGAAAAGTATTAATTACAGAGGAGAGTCTGTCAAAAAAATTGTGATATGTTTTCCTATTTAATTCTTTAATAAAATTTTAAATGGGCATAAGAGTGTGTTTTTTTATGTTGTAGTCCTCCTCTTTAATTTAAAATTTTCCTAAAATACCAGTCTTGTGGTAATATGGATTGTGGATGAATGAGGTGATATTGATGTCATTGATAATGTTAAAATGAGATGTTATTGATATGTTGGTTATGATTGAATGAGATAATCATGATGTGTTTGATGATGTATAAATGATATAATGAAGATGTGGTTTATGATGTTTAAATGGGATGATGATGAAATGGATGTTGATAATGACATTGATGAGAGATAATGTTGATGTAGTTGATGATGTTGAATATTGATGTTTATGAGGATAATGTTGAAATAAGATGAATTTGATATATGTGATGATGATATCGAGATGAGGTGATGTGTATGTACACTAATACCCATGGGGGGTGCATGATTGGTCATCCTTGCGGGGAAGAATTTGTTCCTAGCCACGGTCAGTACACCGATGAGCCCACATTGGTGTGTTATGTATGCACATTAAGGGTGTATGACTGGTCATCCTTGTGGGGAAGGATTTGTTCCTGACCATGGTCATACATTGATGATGCCCATGTTTCATACTTCATTTGTATGTGTCGAAATAGAATGAAGGCATTCACATAGTTGTGGGTTTCTGTGGGCTGAAAACGCAGGTACTAAGGGGTGATCAAGTTTGGAATTCCCTAACGACGCTGGCTTATCACTGGGTAGGGGAATGACCAATGCACGACAGGGTGCCCTTGATAGGCGGTGAATCATTTTTGTTGTGAGAGGTATTTCCGGGACGTGGTACCGCATTGTGTAACACCCCAATATTTTCAATGATTGCAAATAGATGTTAAATGAAATATTTGTGTAATTATTCAAGTAAATATTAAAGTTGTGTTGAAATTTAATTAAACTAAATAGTGTGAAATATTAATTAGCAATGTTGGGATTAATGACCATATTACCCTTTCCTTAAATTAGAAATTACAGAAATGCCCTTAAGGTAAAAATGACAATAACGCCCTTGGATATTTTTAAAAATTACAAAGATACCCCTAGATATTTTTAGTGAGATATTTTGAGGTAGAAATTACATAAATGTTCTTGGATATCTTGGAAATGGCAAGATCACCCTTAGATAATTTTTGGTTAGATATTTTATGGTGAAAATGACAAATATGCCCCTAGGATGAATGATGAATTTACCATAATGTCCTTTAGGCTGAAAATGACCAGATATCCTTAGAGATTCTGTGAGAACCTGATGAAATTACAGAATACTTTTGAGTGACAGAATATCAAAAAAATTTGTGACAAGAATTCTAGAATAGAATTTCTATGAATTTTATAAGATAATGACTTTGAAACTTTATTCAGAAAAAATTCCAGCATCAGAAAAATATAGAAAAATGATAGATGAAATCTATGGAATTTTCTCTTAATTATAGAATGAATAGACTTATTTTATAAAATAGTTTAGTAATTTTGATAGTCAAAAGTAAAATGAACCAATTAGAATTAAGATAAAAGTAGCCTTGTAAGTAAAATCTGAATAGCACTTTGTATAGATTACTTGTGAGTAATTTTTACTAGAATTGAAGTCAGTTTCTGGAAAACTCTAGAATGCTATTATTCAATATTTTCTTTAGGTAGAAGAGTTCAAATCAAACTTGACTTTCTTTTAAAGAAATGCCATGTAGAAAGAAAAGCATAAACTAGAATATTCTTCTTCATTTAAAAGGTGACATGTATTCAAAAAAGCCATATAATTTTCTCTTCTTTAAAAGAGAATGAAAAATAAGATAGAAGTAGAAAAAGGAATACAAAAATCCTCCCCCTTGGCCAACCAAAGTTCACGTGAAAAGGAGACAAGGAGGAAGGGCTAAAACTCATATTTTGATGCAAAAAAACATTAAATAAAGCAAAATCTTCTCATTTCCACTAGAATCCACGTGAATAACCAAGAAAAGTGGAGAAAATTCAAGAGCTTGGACAAGTGTAGGGACACTTGTAAAGTGGTAGCCAAGTGGAAAGGTAAGTCATTATGGCTTATGAGATATTTTTGCATAAAGTAAAAGGATAATAATGAATCTAGTTAAAACCAAAAGGAATAAGCATAAACTAAGTTAGGATTTAATGAAACAAGGAGAAACTAAGCTAGAATGAAACTAAATTATTTGGAAGGACAAATATGTCCTTGAATAATTAATTATTTTCCAAGTGCTATATAAAGGGGTGGTGGGGACCTTGCTTGAAAATCACTTTCAAGACATTCCTCCCACTAACACTTCACGTGAAGCATCTCCCACATCCCTTTCATCCTTTCATTTTCAAAAGCTTAAATCAAATAGACAAGAACCCACCATCATAGAAGGAATCACGTGTAGAAGCTAGGAGGAAGTAAACAAGCATAGCAAAGAGGTTATAAGGTATGTATAGTGAAGTTTATGCTAAATATAGTTTAAGTATTGTTTTTGTATGAATAAGTGTTTGAATGTTCATGTCTTATTGAGTGTTTCCATGAATTTCTATGAAGTTCATATGTTGTTAAAAGTATCTATGAATTTCTCTAAATTCCATGTGTTGCTGAGTGTTTCTATAAATCTCTGTACTTAAGTAATATGCTGAGATTCTGTACATGAATATAAAGTTGAGTTCTATACTTTATGTGCAGTTTCTGAGTAAAATAAATATAAGTTGATGAAAAGAGTTATGCATTAAGTGAATTAGTTTCATATGTTCATGTGAATAAGAGTTGCCTCACAGAGGAGGTGTATATAAGAGTTACCTCAGAGAGGAGGTATAAGAGTTGCCTCAAAGAGGAGGTGTGTCAGATAGCTGCAGGAATTGAGTTCGAGTGTTCAGATAAGAGAGGTCTGAGCTGGGGGGTACTTGGTAGTGGGGAAATCACACCACCCATGAGGATCACATGAGTGTGGGTGAGAATCCTATTGCTACACTATGAGACCCTGACTGATCGTTTCAGTTCTGTGCCACAGGGATGGGGCTATCTTGACTGTTGGTACCAATTAATAAGAGTCTAAAAAGAATCATGCAATTTTTTAAGGATGTTGTCATATGTTTTATTTGCTTAAATTATGTTTATCATAAACTTACCCTGTATTTTTGTGTCTGTGGCTGACACCTACTATGACCCCAATTGATTTGGGTGAGTAGACGAACAGTGAAGAGGGATTGGCAGATTTTTCTAATGAAAGGCTGTATTGAAGATGTCTGATTGAAGATGTTTTGTATGATGAAATATTTAAGTTGTTTGTAATATGAATTAGAACAAATATCGGACTGTATTGAACTTTATGTTATACTGAACCTTTAAATATTAATTAGTGACGAAATTTATTTGAAATTTGTCATTAGTAAACCTTGGTTTGCTAATTTTCTTGTAAAAGGAAAAGTATTTTCATTAAAAGTCAATACAACATAAAGTGGAAATTTGAGGCGTTACACATTGCATGCTGATAGATGAGTCAGGTGCATGCATCATTCCATGCATGATTGTTTGAGTTGTGAAATGCATTGGATGATTGGTTTGTTGAGTGTGTATTGGAATCATGGATTTTGTTAATGATTGTTGTAGGTAATGTTTTTTCCTTCCCAATTGCTGCTATATGATGTTTGTTGGTTTTACATAATAAACTCACCCTTGCCTTTGTTGTACTGTGTGGTTGGTACCTGTGATGATCGCGAACTTTCCTTCATGGGAGCAGATGAGCAGTAGTAGGTGACCTTGGAGGGAGATTCTTTTTGTTGGAGCCGCCAAGCTGACGTGATGATGTTGGAATTCTTTTTGGGAAAGAGTTGTGTTTTGTTAATCAACTCTTTCTTAGTTAGTTCTTCGATTCTTTTGTTGGTCATGTAAGATTCCAAAATGTAAATATATGTAAAACCAAATTAAATTTTGATATGTAAATGATATGTACTGGTTCAATATATGCATACATGTGTATTCAATTCTGTAATTGTATTGTGTGTATAATAATGGTATTATCGCGAAAAAAATCTACTACCATTTTCATAATCAAATTAATGGAATTTTCATATTAAAAATTGAAATTGTGCGATCTAGAGTTAGTGATATCCTAGCGACGAGGCGGGTCGCTAACTTAGGCTCTAGATACTACTGGATGCATGTCTAAACCCATTAGACATTAATTTCCCAAATCTACCATGAAATGAAACCAAATCTTCAAGGTTTTTCAAGAACAAAAGCTTGCCTTCAATTCTCGTGGAATGTATGGCTGGAAGGAAGATTCAAAGTGCAACAGTGGAAGATGGAGAAAGGTTAGGGATAAAGGTGGGAGACACCATGGAGAAGCTCTCCAATAAGTTTAGGAAGAATCGACACAATAGCATTGAAAAGTCATTGATAAAACCCAAGAGGTTCTTGCACAAGAACAAGAAAGAAACTTTTATACAAATTTCAGATTTGTATAAATGACACCAAAGTTGTTACATTCAGTTTTTGGGCAGCTTATATAGCCACGAAAATAATAAACTAAATGCAAGGAAAATTACAAAGAAATGAAGCTTGAAATGCAGATTAAAGAAGCATAATGCAAGCTAAATGAAGCTTGAGGTGCAAGCTTCTCCTAAGTGACTCTTGGCTGAACCAACATGCCTAAGGTGCAGTATTTTAAGCCTCTAATTGCATCCAACAAGATTACATAGGTGCTACACAATTTACACACGAGTGCACCTACATATCTTTACACAATTGCACTAAAAAGCCTTTTTATTTCCACTACTTTTGCTAATAAAAAGTGCTGAAATTTATGGAATTAAATTGAACATGAGACATCAAAATCCAGCCCTTGTTATTCTCGAGTTGGTTTGCTTCTTCATGCTTGTCCAAGTTATCGTTGATGAAGTCTTGAAGGGTTTGAGTTCTAGCTCTTGTCATGGGTCCTCTGAAGCTCACCAAAGGAAGTTCTTCAAGTTCTCCTTCTAGACCTTTAGCTTGCAATGGACCTCCATCATCCCCTCCTTCTTGAAAGGAACTTGACCTCATGTTTGCTTCCACACTTGTACCTATATCACACAAAGAAAGATCACAAACATTATAGGTAGTACTCACACTATACTCACTTGACAACTCAAGTTTATATGCAATGTTGTTGATCCTCTCTAAAATTTTAAAAGGTCCATGTCCTCTAGGTTGGAGTTTGGATTTCCTTTCTTGAGGAAATCTATCCTTCCTCAAATGAAGCCAAACCAAATCTCCTTCATTAAAGATCACTTGCTTCTTGTGATTATTGGCTTGCGTTGCATATTATTCCATCTTTCTCTCCACATGCGCCTTCACTTGTTCATGCATTTTCCTAACATAAGAAGCTTTAGACAAAGCATCATGATTAATCATAAAAGAAGTGTTAGGTAATGGCAATAAATCAAGAGAAGTTAAAGGATTAAAGCAATAAACAATTTGAAAAGGAGATAAGGAAGTAGTATTGTGAACTACTCTATTACAAGCAATCTCAATGTTGTTAGTATATGGATGTCCTAGAGACAATCTTTTCATTAGATTAGGACGTACATGTACTTTTCATATTGTCATGAATAAATTATAAGCGCTCTTTATCTTGTTTCATATTCTGTCTTGATATCATTATTAATATATGAGTAACTGGATAAAACCCTTGGAATAGAATAGGTATCTCTTAAGTATCAGTGATGGGATCACAATCATGAGGAGTCAAGGATACCAGATGTCTACTCCTAAATATTAAGTTCCTAGTCTCTGACACTGAGAATAAGGATTAGTGATTTCGGGTAAGACTAGCAGGGCTTAACTACTTGTATGCAGATACAAGGTAAAGACCTCATGAGCTACAAACATGGAGATGTCTTAGCTAAAGTCGTGGGTGGACCTATAAGGGTATAGCTCGCACTGAACGGACCCACAAAGAGACTCTATGAGGAAATCTCACAGATAGTATCATTAGAGTAGTCTCTTATTATTTGGGTGTGTTTTTCCTTAGACTAGAAGTTTTCACCTAGACTATGTTCTAGAAGACATGCTTTGATTGTATACCTCGTCTACCTAAAACATGGAGGAATTCGTCAAATCTCTGTGAGAGATTCGGTTATCTGTAAACCGGAGAAATCAGAATGACATTTACGGGACTCGAGAATCTATGCATAGTAAAAGAAATCATGAGATGGTTTGCCTTTAGAGTCAGTAAAATTGGAGACTCCCTATTTCATATTAAAGCTTACCCTAGACCGCAAGGGCTGATACGTTTCCTTACCCTAGGTTTTATGGGAAGGTAACCGAGACGAAAGGAAATACATACGGAAACCAAATATATTTAATAGGATGATCTTGTCATTTACCTAACTAGTTCTGGGACAACAAAGCATTGCTAATGCTCTGTGTTGACATTAAATGAGTAGTGGCCTTGTTGGGCCCAAACTCATTTATGTCAGTAGCTATGTTGGACCTAATGGGTCACACACTAACACTTTATTGTCATGACATTATAGCATTAAAGGTTTTGGGCCTAATAATGTGTTGTTGGTCCAAGAAAGAGTTTGGATACTTATCTTAAAGAGAGAGGGGCTCATGAATGAAGTTAATGGGCTTGGATAGTCTAAGACATTATTAATTAATTTAAATAGTTAAATTAATTATCTAATATTTAAATTTAATAATTTAAATTTTGAATTTAAATATGAATTAACTATAGTAGTTAGTTTCATATCAAAAGGAGAAGATAAGAGCTAGATTTGAGTTTGAATTCAACTAGCATCTTATTATGATCATGTCTTAGATTTTAGGAAGAAGTTTGAGGGCTGATTATGGGCTTACATACGG
Organism: Glycine tomentella; assembly: GCA_007407185.1. Lineage (NCBI taxonomy): Eukaryota > Viridiplantae > Streptophyta > Magnoliopsida > Fabales > Fabaceae > Glycine > Glycine tomentella. The sequence goes on from PYAF01005664.1 coordinate 29,153, forward strand.
CTGATATATGATTATCATTTGGCAAAAAAAATAAATCCCAAGTAATTGACTTGGTCTTAGGAGGATAAGATAGGAGGTTGTTGGCAATTTTTGAAATGCAACAACTCTATCTTTTCTTCACGTATGGGATGCTTCATGATCAAAATTTTTGGTTAAAAAAAATCTAACTCAAACTCTTCTATAAAGTGTGCTATTGTGATCATAGTTCTCTAATAGTTTTTAGAGGAAAAACCTTATCTACTTTCCTCTATTTTCACATGCCCCTTTGTGTGAGTTTTGGCTGAAAATTCAGCCACCAATATCATCTATTGGTGAGCCTCTTAGATAAGTAAAAACACTTTAAAACCTAACCTTCTTCCTCTCCATTGGTGTGCCTAGCCTGCCTTCTTTGGTGTTTGTTGGTAGCCTTCAAGAAGTGTTCTTGAGTCTTGACAAGAAGTAGTGTGGATCAACATTAGAGGGCTTGTATCTTCAAGCCTATCCTATCCTTGATCATCAAATTTCGAATATAAACAAGGTAACATCTATGTCCTAAAGAATGATTCTTGTGTGGTACGTGTGTTTCCGCTTGAAAAATATTGTTTTTCTCACATGCCTTCGGGGTTCAAGGCCCTATCTTTCAAATGTGAGGTAGACATTCCTTCCATGTTCTCAAATTACCTTTGATGTACCATCTAAGGAGTTGACCCAATGTCTTATTCACCACCTCGGTTTGGCCATCTGTTTGTGTGTGCCAAGGAACTTTGTGTCTTCCAAAAGTGGCTAACGAACTTTGTGTCTCTATCACTCACAATGAATGCTTCTAGGAAATCCATGAAGTCTCACCACTTCCTTCAAGAAGAGATTAGCTACTTCACATTGGTGTGATCGAAATTTCAAAATTTGTCTTTTTGATGTGGACTCCAAAAACACCATTTTATCCTCTTTTAAATTTGAGTGGGTATTTGACCCTGAATGTTAATATTAACCTTCTTTTTGAAATCTATACTGAATTATCTTTAATTTGGTATATAGAGCTTTTTGTGTTTGGACCAAAGGACCTGAACCTGAGATCTAAAAATGATGCTACAAGGAGCTAACAGAAGGATATAGATAGGTGAGGGGAGTTTATTGTTTGTTTATAGCTTTTGATACCATAGTTGGGGTCAGGGAACCCAAATATAGGGATGTATGTTTGTCCCTGTTGTGTGTTGGTGTTCAAGAAAAACTATGTTTTAAATAAATGGGATGTGATATATTTGTTAATGATGAATGAAATTGTGAATGATGTTGTTGTTGTAATGATTAGATTTTTTGGAAAAGTTTTAATTACAGAGGAGACTCCACCCAAAGTTTTATAATCTATTCTCCTATTTACTTCTTTATTAAATTTTAAATGGGCATAAGAGTTGTTTTGTATATTATAGTTCTCCTCTTTAATTTAGAGTTTTCTATTAGTCTCGTGGTCTTATGGATTGTGAATGTATGAGATTTTTATTGTCTGAAGACCTAGAGAATGTGAATCCGCGGCATGTGTTATATATGTATATGTGAAATGTGATTGCTTGTGATGTTGACGATAATATTGATATGAGACAATGTTGATGTTGATGTTGTTAACAATATTGATATGGGACGATGTTGATGTTGATGTTGTTGATGATATTGATGTTGTTGATGTGTTGATGACATTGAGATTGAGATGATATTGATGTTGATGATGACATAGATGAGAAATGATGTTGATATTGATGATGTCATTGTGATGGATGTATGTTGTGTATGTACATGGTGGGTACAGTGACATGTTGTATATCCCTGGGAGGGAAGATGATTGGTTTCAGAATTTTAAGCATCCCTGGAGAGGGAAAGGAAATGCTTAGAATTTTTAACTATCCATCGTCAGTGCATTGATGGTGCCCATGTTTCGTACTTCATAATTGCATAGAAATAGAATGGTGGTAGTAAGTACCTATGGTTTTTCTAAGGATAAAAATACAGGTACTTGGGGGCATATCATTCTATTTGGAACTCCCTTATGACTCTAGTTGATCATTATGGGGGGAAAGGACCTATGCATGATAGGGTGATCTCGACGAGCTATTGCATCATTTTCCTAAGTGAAAGTGTCATGTGGGCACGCTTAGGCTATTTACTGACGAATGGTACCACATTACATTTGAGAGTTGAGTCAAGTGCATGCATCATTCTGAGCATAATTGTTTTGAAATGTGAAAAAAGTTGATGACTAGTTTGTTGAGTGTATGTTGAACTGATTGATTATTGAGAATGATTGTAGTCATTATTATTGTTTTCTTGCTTATCATTGTCATTTGGTGCTTGTTGATCTTGTATAAAAAACTTACCCTTGCAATTTTCTACTTTGTGTGATGTATGGCTGAACCCATCAACCATGAATTTTCCCAAATCTACCTTGAATTGAAACTCAAACTTCAAGCTTTCTTCAAGGACATAAAGCTGGCCAGATTTCACAAACTAATGGTTATTTCTAAGTTTTGATTTCAAAAATGGAAAGAGGAATAAAGGTAACGGATGAAGGTGAATGGCACCATGGAAAAGATTTGCAATAAGCCTATGAAGAATCCCCACAATAGCTTGAAGCTATTGATAAGAAACATGAAGTTCTTACACCAGAACAAGAGAGAAATCTCTTATAGACGAACTCTGCTTTAATTAACTTCAGAAAAATCAAGTTACCCCTTACATTCAATTGACAACTTTATATAAAAACAATGAAAATAACTGAATGTAATCGATTATTTCGTCCAAGTAATCGATTATTTCGTCTTATGTAATCGATTAATAGTCCATGTAATCGATTATTTTGTTCTTGATCTTTTGGAAACAGATGTATGAACAAAGTAATTGATTATTTAGCTATGTAATCGATTAACACAAAGAATTTTCATTTTTCAAAGTGTTGCGTAATCGATTATAGACAACTGGTAATCGATTAAAACAGACAAGTCTTGATTCTATGTGTGACTGAGCTATTCGTAATCGATTACATATACATGGTAATCGATTAAAACAGAAAGTATTTGTTTTGTGTTTTTACTGAATTGCTTCTAACAAGTACTGGAATTTATTGAATTAAATTGGACTTCAGACATCAAAATCCAACCCTTGTCATCCTTGAGTTGATGTGCCTCTTCATACTTGTCCAAGTTAGCTTGGATGTGATATTGGAGTGCTTGAGTCCTAGCTCTTGTCATTGGTCCTTTAAAGCTCACCAAAGGAAGTGCTTCAAGTTCTCCTTCTAGACCCTCAGCTTGCCATGGACCTCCATCATCCACTCTTTCTTGAAAAGAACTTGTCCTCAAGTTTGCTTCCTCACTTGTACCTACTTCATACAAAGAAAGATCACAAACATTGAAAGTATTACTCACACCATACTCATTAGGCAACTCAAGTTTGTAAGTATTGTTGTTGATTCTATCTAAAATCATGAAAGGTCCATCTCCTCTTAGTTGAAGCTTGGATTTCCTTTCATGAGGAAATCTATCCTTCCTCAAATGAAGCCACACCAAATCTCCTTCATTAAAGATAACTTGCTTCTTGTACTTATTGGCTTGAATTACATATTGTTCCATCTTTTTCTCCACATGTGCCTTCACTTGTTCATGCATTTTCCTAACATAAGAAGCTTTAGACAAAGCATCATGATTAATCATAGAAGAAGTGTTAGGTAAAGGCAATAAATCAAGAGGAGTTAAATGATTAAAGCAACAAATAATTTCAAAAGGAGATAAGGAAATAGTCTTATGAACTACTCTGTTGTAAGCAAACTCAATGTGAGGTAGACACTCCTCCCATGTTCTGAAATTACCCTTGATGTAGCATCTAATGAGTTGACCCAAGGTCCTATTCACCACCTCGGTTTGACCATCCATTTGTGGTTGACAAGTTTTTGAAAACAAGAGTTTTGTACCAAGCTTACCCCCACAATGTTTTCCAAAAATGGCTAAGGAACTTTGTGTCACTATCACTCACAATGCTTCTTGGCAATCTATGTAGTCTCACCACTTCTTTGAAGAAAAGATTAGCTACTTCACAAGCATCCTCACTCTTGTGACAAGGAATGAAGTGTGCCATCTTTGAGAACCTATCAACAACAACAAAAATAGAATCCTTTCACCTCTTGGATCTTGGAAGACCAAGCACAAAATCCATAGAAATATCAACCCAAAGGGAGTTAGGAATAGGCAAAGGTGTATACAAATCATGAGGCATTAATCTAGATTTAGCTTAATGACAAACAATGCATTGAGACACAAGCTTATGCACATCATGCCTCATTTTTGGCCAAAAGAAATGTTCATGTAAAATAGCCAAAGTTTTATCCACACCAAGGTGCCCCATTAAATTATTCTCATGTGTTTCCCTAATGAAAATTTATCTCAAAGAGCTTTTAGGAACACATAGTTACTTTTCCTTGAACAAAGAACCATCATGTCTAAAATATCCTTGATGAGCCCCTTTTTCACACAATGCAAAAATACTAGAGAAGTCACGATCACTTGCATACAATTCCTTTATGTGATTAAAACCAAGCAACTTAGTTTCAAGCATAGAAATCAAACAATGCCTTCTTAATAAGGCATCTGCCACCACATTCAACATTTGTTGCTTATGTTTAATGACAAAAGGAAATTGCTCAACGAACTCAACCCACTTAGCATGTCTCTTGTTGAGTTTTCCTTGACTTTTCAAATATTTAAGAGATTCATGATCACTATGTATCAAAAATTCCTTAGGTAGAAGATAATGTTGCCAAGTTTGCAAGACTCTAAAAAGTGCATACAATTCTTTATCATAAGTGGAATAGTTCAAACATGCACCCTTCAATTTCTCACTAAAATAAGCAATAGGATGTTTATCTTGAATTAAAACCCCCAATGCCCACATTAGATGCATCACATTCTAATTCAAAGGAAGCATTAAAATTAGGTAATGCAAGAATAGGTGCATGAGATAACTTATCCTTCAATGTTTGGAAAGCAATTTCATGTTTTTGCTTCCAAGAAAAGCTCACGGTTGTCTTCATAAACTCATTCAAAGGAGAAGCAATCATACTAAAGTCCTTCACAAATCTGTTGGATATAAGAGGAGCAACAAGAAGAATGAAGCCTATGAATTAAAAGAATGTTTTGAGCTTTTCACATGCCTTGAAGATTGTATTTCAAGTGAAGTGTAGGAGAGGCCAATCTTTTGACCCTTGCATTACATGCATATAATCATTAACATGCTTAAATGTTTTCATTAAAATATCAAAGCTACTTATACTTTGAAAAAGGAATTAATTGATTAATGTTTTTGGAAAATGTAATTTCACTGTTTTAATCGATTACATAGCAGATTAATCAATTATTTAGTTCATGTTTAAAACTGGAAAAGCTTTGATGAACATTTTAATTGATTACACCACGGATTAATCGATTATTTAGTTCGTGTTTAAAACTGGAAAAGCTTTAATGAATATATTAATCGATTACCAAACATTTGTAATCAATTACATAATGTAAATCAAAAGTAAAACATTGCTGCTTTAATTGATTACCATTTGCAGTAATCAATTACACAAGCTATCTTGAAAATCATGTTTTCACTAATTTAATCGATTATCATTATTCGTAATCGATTACATAGGCTATTTAAAAAGCTTACTTTACTGCTTTAATCGATTACTGATATTCGTAATCGATTACACATGATGTCTCTGAAACAAAACTTTTCTGATTTAATCGATTACAACTCAGTTTAATTGATTGTCTTGTTCGTTATGAAACCCAAAATGAAGCCTTGAACACCTTAATCGATTACTTAATGCATTTTAATCAATTATTTAGCGCGTGTAATTGATTACAGGTTGTTACAAAAATCTGTTATAAATAGAAGGAAGGCTTGACTTGAAAAATAACTTGAACACTTCGAATTTTCTGAATATACACAAGCCTTCTAAGAGTTAGAAAGTGATTTTATGGGTTTACTTCTTATCCCACTCTTTAATCTTCATGAGTATTGAATGATTTCTTGGGCAAGAGATTTCAAAAGAGTAATAGAGAGCATGCTCTGAAATTTTATTTCTGCAATTCAACCTTGATTGGTAACTCATATGCATTCATATTCATTGGATCATCAGGTTGTTTCTCTCCATAATCTTTGAGTGTAATTTCATTTTTGTAATTTCTGTTATTTCATGCTATTGTAAAGGGTTCTTTGAAGATTGTTTTAGAGTAGCGTTCTCTAGGGAAGAACAGGGTAGTGTTCTCTTGTTCTTGATCATTAGGAGTCTAATAGGATTTTAGATTTCTATTCTTTATCTAGGGTTGATAAAGATAGATTGTTGTAAAGCTTGTAAGAACTGAATTTTATAATAGTGGAACTCTAATCTAGTATTGATTAGAAGAAACTGGATGTAGCTTCTCTTGAGAAGTTAACCAGTATAAATTGCTTGTGTTGATTTTCTTAATCTCTATGTCTACAAGTAATCTTGTTCATTTGTTCTTGGTGTTATTATTATTACTCAACAAGTTCTGTTTTGAGCTATTGATTTCTTGTGCTGAGTAATTTGATTGATGAAATGCATTCTTGGCTTAAAAGTGATTAAGATCTTTTGACTTTGACTTTATAAACATTTTTAAAAGACCAAGTTTAAACCAATTCACCCCCCTCTTGGTTAATGTGGGTATTCCTATTGTTTTCAATTGGTATTAGAGCAGGTTCTTGAGTGTTATTCAAGATCACTATCTTTATTTAAAAAGAAAATGAATATCACACAAATTACCTTCAAGGAGCGTGCCTGCCTCAATCGTCCTCCGATGTTTGAAGGAGAGCACTTCAGTTTTTGGAAAAATAGAATGAAAATATTTATTCAATCAAATGATTTGATTCCTATAAAAACTGTTGGTAATGATATGAATCCCAAAGAATGGGATGAAATGACAAATGCTGAAAATAGAGTTGTTCAATATGATTTTAAAGCTAAGAATATGATTACTTCTGCACTTTCCTCTGATGAATTCTTTAGAACTGTTAGGTGCAAAAATGCAAAGGAGATGTGGGAGATGTTAGAGATAACTCATGAAAATACAGATGAAGTAAGAAAATCAAGGAAGCATGCCTTAATACATGAGTATGAAATGTTCAAGATGAATCCCATAGAAAACATATCTCAACTTCAAACAAGATTCACTCACATAGTAAATCATCTACTTGGTCTTGGAAAGATTTTTTATGCTAAAGAATTGAATATCAAAATCTTGAAGTGTCTCACAAGACCATGGCAACCAAAGGTGACAACAATCAAAGAATCAAAAGATCTATCCAAAATGTCCATGGCTGCACTATCTGGTATGCTTCTTGAGTATGAACTTGAAATGTCACAACAAACCAATGCAGAAGATGCAGAAAAGAAACATAAAAGCATAACCTTAAAAGCTGCATCCTCAAAGGTGGAAAAAGTGGAAGACTCAAGTGAAGAAGATGAAGAGGACAACATGAATTTGATTGTCAAAAACAAGAACAACAAAAGGAGTGACAACAACTTCACTTGCTTTGAATGTGGTAAGTCTGGCCACATTAAATCTGAATGCTCTATCTTTTTGAAGAAGCAACAAGGTGAAAACAAGATAAAGAAAGAAGGAAAGCCTAAGAGAGCCTACATAGCTTGGGAAGATAATGAGTCAACAACTTCTGAATCATCAGCTGAAAATGAAGAAGCAAATGTGTGTCTCACTTCCACAATTAATGAAGATGACGATCTCTCGAGTGTTGGAACTGAGGTAAGCTCTGAATTTGATCAAGTCATTGATGCCTTTCATGAAATGCATGAAGAAGCCAAGAAGCTTACAATATCCAATAATAAGCTGAAAGGAAATCTTAGATGGCATGTTACAAAAATTACAGAATTGCAAGCTAAAATTTGTGAGTTGAAAGAAGAAAATGAAAAACTTGTTTCAAGTTACAAAATGAATGGGTGTGCATGTGCTTCTTCTTCATCTAATGTTGACAAATATTTGCAAAAGGATTTTGATGATTACAAAAGAAGTCAAGGAGAAAAATACATGTTACTCCTATCTAAGAATAGTGATTTGATTGATCTTTTAAGAAAGCTTTATAAAGGCAGATGAAACTTTGCTGAAATGATAAGTGTGAAAAAATATGCTAGAGATACTTTTGGTTTAGGTTACAAACAAGGCTCAAAGTCTTTTGGCAAAACTGTATTTGTACCACCAAAACAGAAAAATCAAAAGAATGTCTATGATTCAAAGATCAATCAAAATACTTACACAAGGAATTCATTAAAATCTGTAACTTGCAACTATTGTATGATGAAAGGACATACTTCTTATAAATGCTACGCTAGGAGATTCTATGTACCTAATGGAGAATGTATTTGGGTGCAAAAGAAGAAGAAAGTGGCTAACCCTTATGGACTCAACCTCATTTGGGTACCTACCTTTGAAAATTGATTTGGATTTTGTAGGTATGTCTAAGAGCAAGATCATAATTATGGTATCTTGATAGTGGATGCTCTAGACATATGATCGGTGACATATCAATGCTCACAAATCTGACTCTTAAAGATGGTGGATTTGTCACCTACAGAGACAACAACAAAGGGAAGATAATAGGTGAAGGAAATATAGGAGACAACTTTAAAACCAAAATAACAAATGTTCTTTATATGGAAGGTTTAAAGCATAATCTCATAAGTATAAGCCAACTTTGTGATAAAGGGTTCAAAGTGTCATTCAATGACAATTGCTGCATGATATGTGATAGACAAAATGGTGAGGTGATTCATATAGGTAAAAGAAAAGGCAATATCTATTTAGTGTCCATAAATCATGCATTCTTTCACAACACTTCTTGCTTAATAAGTAAAATTGATGAATCTTGGATATGGCATAGAAGGGCAAGTCACATTAACATGCATCATATGAACAAGCTAATTTAAAAGGATTTAGTCATTGGTTTACCCAAACTCAAGTTTGAAAAGGACAAATTATGTGATGCTTGTCAAAAGGGGAAACAAACAAAAAATTCTTTTCAAAGTAAAAATATTGAGTCTACTTCAAGACACCTTGAATTACTTCACATAGATTTGTTTGGTCCGTCTAGAACTATGAGTTTTGGAGGTAATTACTATGGGCTTAACATTGTAGATGATTACTCTAGATTCACATGGACTTTGTTTTTGAAATCCAAGAGTGATGCTTTCAATGCTTTTAGAAAATTGGTCAAACTTGCTCAAAATGAAAAGGGAAGCAAAATTATCTCAATAAGAAGTGATCATGGTGGAGAATTCCAAAATGAACATTTTGAAAAAATCTGTGAAGAAAATGGAATTAACCACAATTTTTCAGCTCCAAAAACACCTCAACAAAATGGTGTTGTGGAGAGGAAAAATAGATCCCTTGAAGAAGGTGCTAGAACTCTTCTTAATGAGACAAATTTGCCTAAATATTTTTGGGCTGATGCTGTAGATACAGTTTGCTATACTTTGAATAGATTACTAATAAGGCCTATTTTGAAGAAAAGCCCTTATGAACTATACAAAGGTAGAAAACCAAACATTTATCATTTCAGAGCATTTGGGTATAAGTGTTTTGTGTTAAATAATGGCAAATAATCACTTGGAAAATTTGATGCTAAAGCTGATGAAGCCATTTTCCTTGGATATTCATTACATAGTAAAGCATATAGAGTTTTCAATAAAAGAACCTTGTGCATGGAAGCATCTGTACATGTTATTTGTGATGAATCTAATCCCTCCAAGGAGGAAAAGAAGTGTGATATAGATGCAGGTCTTTTTGAGAAGTTCATTCAGCTTAATGATTCAATGGATAAAGAAAAAGAAGAACCAATTATTGAAGCAAAACAATCAACACCAGTCCAAGAGCCAAAAGATTGGAGAACTACTAGAGATCTCTCCCTTGACAATATCATTGGTGAAGTCTCAAAGGGAGTATCTACTAGATCTTCATTAAGAAATCTCTGCTATAATATGGATTTTGTTTCACAAATAAAACCTAAGAATATTGATCAAGCCTTAATTGATGAACATTGGATGCATGCCATGCATGATGAATTGAATCAATTTAAGAGAAATGAAGTTTGGGAACTTGTTCCTAGACCTTCTCTCAAACCAATTGGCACTAAATGGGTTTTTAGAAACAAACTTGATGAGAGTGGAATCATAGTCAGAAACAAAGCTAGATTGGTTGCAAAAGGTTACAAACAAGAGGAAGGCATTGACTATGAGGAAACCTTTACACCAGTTGCAAGGTTGGAAGCCATTAGGTTATTATTTGCATATGCATGTTTAATGGGTTTTAAACTTTTTCAAATGGATGTTAAAAGTGCTTTCTTAAACGGATATATTGAGGAGGAAATACATGTGGAGCAACCTCTTGGTTTTCTGATTTCAAACATCCAAATGATGTTTTTAAACTTAAGAAAGCTCTATATGGTTTAAAACAAGCTCCAAGATCTTGGTATGAAAGATTAAGCAAATTTCTACTTGAACGATCTTTCATAAGAGGACATGTTGATAAAACCTTGTTCATCAAAAGGCAAAGTAATGATATTTTATTAGTTCAAATATATGTTGATGATATAATTTTTGGTTCAACTAATCAATTGTTGTGCAAAAAATTTTCTATCTCTATGCAGAATGAGTTTGAAATGTCAATGATGGGAGAATTAACATTCTTTCTTGGACTTCAAGTGAAGCAAATGAAGGATGGAACATTTTAAATTAAACCAAGTATTACCTTGAAGTGATCAAAAAGTTTGAAATGGAGAAAAGCAAAGATGCTGCAACTCCAATGCCAACATCAACCTATCTAGATTCAGATGAAAAAGGAAATAAGGTTGATGAGTCAAAGTTTAGGGGAATGATTGGATCTTTGTTGTATTTGACAGCTAGTAGACCGGTTATTATGTTGTGTGTGTGTTTGTGTGCAAGATATCAAGCAAATCCCAAAAAATCACACCTCACTATAGTCAAAAGGATCCTCAAATATCTCAAATCAACTCCAAAAGTTGGTCTTTGGTATCCTAAAGGTGCATCACTTAATATAGTTGGTTATTCTGATTCTGACATTGTAGCGTGCAAGTTGGATAGAAAAAGCACTAGTGGAACTTGTCATCTACTAGGAAGTTCACTGGTCTCATGGCACTACAAGAAACAATCTTGTGTTGCTTTGTCAACATTTGAAGCTAAGTACATCTCTGCTGGAAGTTGTTGTGCTCAAAGCTTATGGCTAAAGCAACAATTGCAAGATTTTGGTGTAGAATTAAAAGAAATACCTCTGCTATGTGACAACACAAGTGCTATCAACATTTCCAAGAATCCAATAATGCGCTCAAGGACCAAACACATTAAGATAAGACATCATTTCCTTAGAGATCACATTCAAAAGGGTAATATCAAAACTGACTTCATTGATACTCACAATCAATTGGCTGATATATTCACTAAACCTTTGGCTAGAGATAGATTCTATACTCTTAGAAACATGCTAGGTATTCTTGTTGAATCTAATCTTTACTAGCATAATTGTTATGTGCCTATCTATGTGAAATAGCTTCTTATTTGATCAATCATCACTTGTTCTTACAAAATTCAAAAAATGTTGCATATATATGTTCATTTTGATAAATTCTCTGTACTAATCGATTACCCATCAGACTAATCGATTAAATTCACTTAAAAAGCTTTTCAGAATGAATTTTGCACTCTTGTAATCGATTATAGCCTTGAGCTAATCGATTATTCTGCTTTCGAAAATATTTCAAAACGCCAAAGTTCACTGGAATAATCGATTACGCCTCGAATTAATCAATTACACATGGTCAAAAATCTTTTCAGAAATGAAATCTCACTGGAATAATTGATTATGGTGAATGATAATCGATTAAATTGATTGCAAAATTGTTTGAAACTCGAATTTTGTATGTAATAATCGATTACTTAGGATAAATAATCAATTACACTTCATCTTCTTTAACTAAATCTCACTGAAATAATCGATTACTTGTCAAAATAATCGATTACAGATGCTGCAGAAACTGATTTTGCTTACGAATTAATTGATTACATAAGCATATAATCGATTATTCATGGAGTTACTGCAGAATCTGCTAGATTTTCTTGGAAATTGTAACTGCCCAACTGCCAACTAATTCAAAATTTGAATCTTCTGTGCTTTAATGTTGGTGGGTCAATTCAAAAATTACTGTTACTCATTTCAAATTTGAACTTTGGAGCCCAAATTCTTCTATAAATACAGCCTATGTTCAAGAGAGAAATCACAACATCTTAAGCACTACTGTGTTTTTCTTTCTTCCTCTGAGTTCAGAAACCTTGTTCTGTAGCCTTTCCTCCCTAGTTCAATATGTCTGCACCTAAGAGAACCAAAACCTTTAAGAAAAAAGCCGGTGAAACCTGTAACGCCTCTCGTGACTCTCTCGTGCTTGATTGATTTTAATTAAAAGCTCGTGTCCTTTTTGTATTAAAATGATCTTAGTTGTAAATTTTTCGTGAAAATTCTTTTTGCCTTGCTTGCTAATGATTTGTTTGTAGTCTAAACGATTTTCCTTATCACGATTCATATAATAAGAATACAGTCCATGATACAGTCCAAATACAGTATCCAAAATAATATACAGACAACTTATCACAAATTACATGCCACAGAAAATTACAAATCACAACATACAGCTTCTCATCAAACTTCTTCAATAATCTTCATCTACATCTCATGCTTTCCTGTTCCTCTGCTCGCCCAAATGAATTGGGTTCGTCACAGGTGTCAACCACAGACACAACTCGGGTAAGTTTATGCCAAACATAATTTGAATAATATAAACACAGATAGATAAAATCCACACAACTTATACAGTGTACAGATCATCATACATATACCCATTGTGCGATGTATAAGATGCATGCTCGTCTTTTTATATGATGCATGACTGAGATCTCAGATTATTAAATTATCA
>PYAF01005664.1:49640-68577 GCA_007407185.1 Glycine tomentella
GTTCAATTTATAAAATGACTAAACTATCTTAATAAATAAGTCTTTTTAGCCCATAATTAAGAGAAAACTCCTAAAATTATTTTCATCCTTCTCATACAATTTTCTAATAATTTGGATAGCTTGAATTAAACTTTATTTCATAATATGTATTTAAAATTCTGAAAATCTTACTAGATAGCGTATTATAATTTCTAATCGTTCTAAAGTATTGCCTCAAACCCATATTTAATAAATATAAAATATTGGGGTGTTACAGGTGGCGTGATTTCCCCACTGCCAGCTACCCCCCAGTTCAGACTCCTTTTGTCTGAACGCTCGAACTCAGTTCCTGTAGCTATCTGACACACCTCCTCTTGAGGCAAATAACGCAGACTAAGCCCTGCCGGGCATATGCATATGAGACATATAAGACTGATTCACTTTAAGGTATAACTTTTTTCATCATCTCATATTTATTTTACTCATAAACTCAACATAAAGTATAAAACTCAACTTTATATTCATGTACAGAATCTCATCATATTATCCATGTACAGAGATTTATAGAAATACTCAGCAACACATGGAACTTAGAGAAATTCTTAGAAACTTTTAGCAACATATGAACTTCATGGAAATTCGTGGAAACACTCAACAACAAATGAATATTCAAACACTTATTCAAACAAACAATACTTAAACTATATTTAGCATAAACTTCCCTATACATACTTATTCAAACACAAGTAATACTTAAATTATCTTTACCATAAAACTTCCCCATACATACCTTATAAGCTCTTTGCTATGCTTGTTTACTTCCTCCTAGCTAGCTTTTTCTACACGTGATTCTTCCTATGATGGTGGGGTCTTTTCTATTTGATTTAGGCTTTTGAAAATAAAAGGATGAAAGGGATATGGGAGGGTACTTCACGTGAAGTTTAGTGGGAAGAATGTCTTGAAAGTGATTTTCAAGGAAGGTCCCCACCACCCCTTTATATAGCACTTGGAAAAATAATTAATTATTCAAGGACATATTTGCCCTTCTAACTAATTTAATTTCATTCTAGCTTAGTCTCTCCTTGTTTCATTAAATCCTAACTTAGTTTATACTTATTCCTTTAGGTTTTAACTAGATTCATTATTATCTCTTTACTTTATAGAAAAAATCTCTTAAGCCATAATGACTTGCCTTTCCAAGTGGCCTTCACTTTGCAAGTGTCCTTACACTTGTCCAAGTTCATGAATCTTCTCCACTCTTCTTGTATTTCACGTGGAGTAGCTTGGTCAAGGGAAAATTTATGCTTTTCTTTCATTCTTTACATATTATGTTATCTTTTAAATGAAGAAAAATATTCTAGTTTCATTTTTTTACTTTGTACATGGCATTTAGCATTTTCTAATAAAATTTAATTTAAATTTTTCTACTTAAGAATAATATTGAATAATATAATTCTAGAGTTTTCCAAAAACTGACTTCAATCATAATATAAATTGTCCACAAGCAACCTATACAAAGTGTCATACAGACTTTTTATACAAGACTATTCTTATCTTAATTCTAATTGGCCCACACTTCTTTTGATCATCAACATTACTAAACTATTTTATTAAATAAGTCTATTCATCCTATAATTAAGAGAAAATTCCATATATTTTATCTATCATTTTTTTTTTATGTTTTTCTGATACTTGAATTCTTCTGAATAAAGTTCCAAAGTCACTATCTTATAAAATTCATAGAAATTTTATTCTATGGTTTTCTGTCACAAAGTATTTTGATAATCTGCTGTCTCAGAGTATTATGTAATTCCATCAGGTTCTCACAAAATCTTTAAGGATATCTAGTCATTTCTGGTCTGAAGGGTATTATGGTAAATTCACCATTCATCCTAGGGGCATTTTTGTCATTTTCCCCCTAAAATATCTAGCCAAAATATCTAAGGATATTCTTGTCTTTTCCAAAATATCGAAAGGCATTTATATAATTTTTATCATAAAATATCTCACTAAAATATCTGGGGGCATTTTTGTAATTTTTAAAAATATCCAGGGGCGTTATTGTCATTTTCACCTTAAGGACATATCTGTCATTTCTTATTTAAGAGAAGGGTAGTATGGTCATTTCTCCTAAACAATTTTTTAATAACGCTAATTAATATTTCATATAAATAATATAGATCATTATAACATTCACCTAATTTAACATTCACATCAATAATTTCACAAGAATGATTTACAAATATAGTTATTGAAATATTAGGGTGTTACACTCCATACAATGTTTCCTTACTTAGCACCTCCAAGACACTTTTCACATGCATCAAATGATCATTTAAATTGGCACTATAAACAAGAATGTCATCAAAGTACACTACCACAAATTTGCCTATAAAGTATCTAAGAACATGATTCATAATTCTCATAAAGGTACTAGGTGCATTAGTCAAACCAAAAGGCATAACTAACCATTTATAAAGTCCAAATTTTGTTTTCAAATCCATTTTTCATTCATCCCCTTCCTTCATCCTTATTTGATGATACCCACTCTTAAGATCAATTTTAGAGAAAACAGTAGCACCATGCAATTCATCTAAAAGATCATTAAGTCTAAGGATATGATGTCTATACCTTATGGTGATGTTGTTGATTGCCCTAATATCTGTGCACGTTCTCCAAGTTTTCTCCTTCTTAGGCACAAGAATAATAGGCATAGCACAAGGGCTCATGATTTCACGGATCCACCCTTTGTCAAGTAGCTTTTCCACTTGTGTTTGGATCTCCTTTGTTTCCATGGGGGAAGTCTTATATGCTGGCCTATTTGGAAGTGAACATCTGGGAATCAAGTCAATTTGGTGCTTTATGCCTCTAAAGGAGGCAAGCCATTAGGAACTTCTTTTGGAAAAACATCATGATATTCCTCCAAAAGAGATTGCATAGCTTTTGGCAATTTTTTACTCAACATGTAAACAAAGAGAGTTAGGAAGCATAAAATAAAGAGGTTGTTGTGCCAATAACACTCTTAATTTGCTTTTCACTCAAGAACAGGCTCTCTTTAATCTCATGAATTTTTTGCTCTTATTTTCTTTTTCTTTTCTTTTCTTCTCACTAGTTTTTCTCTTTGTTAGGTCACTACTGTTTTTTTTTCAACTCTTCAATTCTCTTTTCCTTCATCTTTATTTGATCCTCACACACTTGTCTAGGAGTCAAAGGCCTCAAAATAATTTTCTTGCCTAAGTGCTCAAATTCAAAAGTGTTCTCCATGCCATTGTGTATCACCTTTCTATCATATTGCCATGGTCTACCAAAAAGGATATGACCAGCCTCCATAGGTACAATATTACAAAGAACATTATCATTATAAGCATTAATAGAAAAAGGAATGAGCACTTGAGAATTTACCATCACTTCTCCACTTTCACTAAGCCATTGTAGCTTGTATGGCCTTGGATGCTTTGTGGTTGGCAAGTGTAATTTCTCCACAAGTCTTGTGCTAGCAACATTGGTGCAACTCCCTCCATCAATGATAAGTGAGCACACTTTCTTTTCAACTAAACACCTTGTGTGAAAAATATTTTCTCTTTGACTTTCCTCTTTTTCTAGGCAAAAATTGCTCAACATTCTTCTTACCATCAAGAGATCACCCTCTTCGGCCTCCACAAGTGTGAGTTCTTCATCTTATTCACTTGAAGAACTATTTGAGTCACTTGAAGACTCACTCCTTATGCCTCCATCTTCAAGCAAAATCATAGTTCTCTTGTTGGGACATTGGGAAGCAATGTAACCTTTACCAAGGCACTTAAAGTACTTGATATTGCTTGATCTTGTTAGAGTTGGTTCCACAATTTTTTTACTTAAGCTCTCCACCTTTTCTTCTTTATTTTTCACATGAGAAACCTCCCTTTTAGTCTTGTCCTTCCAGCTGGAAGTTGCAGCCCCATTGGTCTTGGAAAAGGAAGCTTTTCTTCTTTTTAATTGTTGCTCCACCCTTTGAGCTTTGTGGACTAGCTCCTCTATTCTTGCATATGAGTGTAGCTCCATCACATCTTGAATTTCTCTATTCAAGCCATGAAGGAATCTATCCATTATTGCTTCTTGCCTCTCCACAATTTCAGCCCTTATCATTATCAATTCCATTTCCTTGTAGTAGTCATCAACACTTTTATAGCCTTGGAAATGTCTTTGAAGCTTGTTGTGGAATTCCCTTGCTTAATTTGTGGGGACAAATCTTCCTCTCAAACATGCCTTCAAGTCATCCCAAGAATTTACTCTTTGCCTCCCCCCTTTCCCTATATCCATTTGAATTTGGTTCCACCATATCAAAGCATAGCCACCAAATTCTAAAGTTGCTAAAGTAACTTTCTTTTCTTCCTCAAATTGTTGGCATGAAAATTTGTTTTACTTTCATCTCCCACTCAAAGTACTCTTTGGGATCATTATTGCCAAAGAATTTTGGAACTTTTATTTTCATTCCACCCAATCCTCCATTCCTCCCTTCTCTTTCTTCTCTCCTCACCTTCAATTCTTCCTCATTTCTATTTTCCCTCCTAGGTTGTATCTCCTATGTTCTCTTCTATTATTTTCTCTCCTATCCTCCCTATCACTCCTCTCATCATAATAATTTCCTCCATGAGAGGAAGTATACTCACTCAACCCCCTACTACCATGAGCCTCTCCATCCACATTACCATTTGGACTACTCCTTCTTTGAGTCTCCTTTTGTAACTCTTCAAATCTTGCATTCATTTTGGCTTGCAAGTCTTCCATTTGTTTTGTCATTACTTCCATCAACCTAGAGGTCCTAGGTGACAAAGCCTCATCTCCTATTGAGATCATCCTTCAAAAGAAATGATTAGCAAAAACACAAGTATATAAGAAAATTCTCACCCCTCTCGAAGTGTTTATGACTCTCACTCATGTTTGCACACTTTCTAGTCTTTTTCTATAATGTTCTCTCTTGCCTTTTTCAACTCTTATTTCTTTCTATAGTTCTTAAGCAAAAACTTCTAATCAAATCAAGCTTATTCGCTATAGTGAAATAGGAAACAATTCTAGTCTAGGCTCAAGAGTCCAAGAACAAGAAAAACTCTAAGACAAAACCTTGGAAATTTAAGAGACAAGCAACGAAATAAATTTTTTTGGAAAAGTACCACTCAAATTGGAAATGAATGAGACAGCTCAAGGAAAACTATGGGCTGTACCAAACTGCACAAATGGATATGCCAAATAAATTCAATTGCTAGAAGCCAAATTTCATCAACTTTGCATGTCGTACAAGTTCACTTGATTTTGTGGTTCAATGGAAATTTGAACTTGTAGTCTTTGTAACTTTGCTTGCTTCAAAATTATGTTTTTCTTTGTAATTTTCCAACCACTAATTAAAAAGATTTCTTCTCTGTGCCAAATTGTTTTTCCAGCCACAATTCACAAACTTTTTGAGCTGCTCTTCTTTGTTTTTCTTTATGTACAAGTTCAAGAATCCTTAAACAAAATGATGAATCACGAAAATATGATGTCTAACAATTGTAAAAATTTGCTTCTAACAACTCAATTTAGTTTAGGCATGAGAGTAGAATCAAAACAAGTGGTTATACAACACAACAACACTACAAACAAAAATTTAACAAGAAATCAATAACACGTGAAAAACATGAAGAACATGAAGACATGAAATCACATGGAACTTGAAGAAAGATACAAGGGTTATGTGGCAGATCAATAAACAGGACTAACCCCCCAAAGATTTTCACAAAAACACAAGAACATAATGAAAAAGAAAGGATTTCAGATTTTCGAAAAGTTGCAGCATTTTACCTTTGAAGACTTTAAAACTGAACTTGAAGTAGAACTCCACAAGGATTAGGCTATAGATACCGCTTGATGTATGGATGAATCCATCAACCATGAATTTTCCCAAATCTACCTTGAATTGAAACTCAAACTTCAAGCTTTATTCAAGGACATAGAGCTGTCTAGATTTCACAAACTAATGGTTGTTTGTAAGTTTTGATTTCAGAAATGGAAAGTGGAATAAAGGTAAGGGATGAAGGTGAATGGCACCATGGAAAAGCTTTCCAATAAGCCTAGGAATAATCACCACAATAGCTTGAAGCTATTGATAAGAAACATGAAGTTCTTACACAAGAACAAGAGAGAAATCTCTTACAAGCGAACTCTGCTTTCATTAACCTAAGAAAAATCGAGTTACCCCTTATATTCAATTGACAACTTTATATAAAAAATGAAAATAGCTAAATGTAATCGATTATTTCGTCTTATGTAATCGATTAATAGTCCATGTAATCGATAATTTTGTTCTTGATCTTCTCGAAACATATGTATGAACAAAGTAATCAATTATTTAGCTAAGTAATCGATTAACACAGAGAGTTTTCATTTTTCAAAGTGTTGTGTAATCGATTACAGACAATTGGTAATCAATTAAAACATACAAGTCTTGATTTTGTATGTGACTGAGCTATTCGTAATCGATTACATATACATGGTAACTGATTAAAATAGAAAGTATTTATTTTGTGTTTTTACTGAATTGCTTCAAACAAGTGTTGTAATTTATTAAATTAAATTGGACTTGAGACATCAAAATCCAGCTCTTGTCATCATTGAGTTTATGTGTCTCTTCATACTTTTCCAAATTAGCTTGGATGTCATCTTGGAGTGCTTGAGTCCTAGCTCTTGTGATTGGTCTTTTAAAGCTCACCAAAGGAAGTGCTTCAAGCTCTCCTTCTAAAACCTTTGCTTGCCATGGACCTCCATCAATGTGGTTGGTAGCTATGATGATCGCAAACCTTCGTTCATGGGAGAAAATGAGTTGCAGTAGATGATGTTGGAGGGAAATCCTTTTGTTAGAGCTGCCATGTCGACGTGATAATGTTGGAATTTATTTTGTGAGAGAGTTGTGTTTTGGTATCAACTCTTTCTTAGTTGGTTCCTTGTTTCTCTTTGGTTGGGTATGTAAATTTTAGGCTTAGATACATGTAAAAACTGAATTATGTTTTGACATGGGAATGACATATAATGGTTCCATATTATATGTGTGTATGTGTGTGTATTTATTTATTTACGTATTTATGCATGGACTGGTGAGTGTATTATTGCGAAAAATTTGCTCTCATTTTCATAATCAAATTAATGGAGTTTTCATTTAAAAATTGAAATTACACGTTTAGAGTTGTGATATCGTAGCGACGAGACAGGTCGTTACACTAACAATCAACTCGCCTGCACTAATGAGATTCCTTCTTTCTAAAGCAACCAACTAGCTCCAGAGAAGCAGTAGAGAGAAGAACGAGAGAAAATGCAGAAAGAGGAGAGAGAAGAGAGAAAAAGAGAGTGGATCTTGCCAAAAAGGATCGTGGATTGCTTCCTTCATCATATCTTCTATTGATCTTGTGCTCTACACAATGATCGGCTAGTTTCTCCAAAAGATTGGATGTGATCTTCGCCCCCTTATGTATTTGTTTTGATATTTGATATATATATATATATATATATATATATATACTTGTGATTTCATTCTGTTCATAATGTTTAATTCTACTTTATCACTAGTTTCATGAAATTAGATTCTAAGTTTGACTGAAAAGTGCTCTTGGAATTTGAACTAAATGATTTTACTCTTTACATTACGTTGCTAGGAATAGAGCATAATGTTTTGATTGCGAATAGCACGAGATTATGATTGTAATGATGGGTTATTTATTTCATATGCGAGGGATCAATATTCGGTAAATATCCTTTAATGTGTGCATCAATAATGTTAGAATGTGATTCATATGTATTAATGTTAATTAGTTAATGAGGTTATGAACGATGATATCCAATCCTACATTTCTCTTGAATTAATTAAATTAGTTTTAATGGTTTTCGTAATGTTTCGTATTTTCGACGCACTAAATCTATTATTTATGTATTTTCGTAAATTTCATAATTTTGTTATTTCCATAAACCCATGATATTCGATAAACTTTATTGTACATAACTATTAAACTATTACTTTTATCTAGAACAACTGAGTAGCTCAAGTCCCTGTGAAGGAGATCTTTATATAAATTCTGTAACCTGTGACGACATTGGCACGCTTGCCAAAAGTCTAACAATCATCAAAACTATGGTTTCGCACCTCCACAGTAAAGATTTGAATCTCTCCAATGTCTCACAGACAAGTTCATCAGACATTGGGAAAAATTAGCAATGGCTGATTTTGCACTAATGAATCTAAATGGAGGAAAGAATCTCTCAATGAATTTTTCCTCCACTTCTTCCCAAGTATTGAGACTTTTGTTTGGATGTGATTGAAGCCATGTCTTTGCTTTACCTGTCAAGGAGAATGAGAAAGCTCTAAGGTAGATAGCTTCAGAATCTTCATCAAAAGCTCCTATGGTACTACATAGCTCCATGAAGATAGACAAATGTGTGTATGGATTTTCATGATCCATTCCAGCAAAAGGTGTGAAGCAATCATACTGAGCAATGGTGGCTTCAACTCCACAACCTTGTTGGTGAAAAGAGGAATGACTATGTTGTTGTAATGCTTTAGTCCTTGTTGATGAGCATAGTCACCAAGAGTCATCCTTGGTGGTCTATTTCTTTCTCCTCCTTTATCAGGCATAATATCAATTACAAGTGGCTTTTCTGGTGAAGGAGAATCAATAGAATAAGATTCACCTGGTGGCTTAGTAGTTACTTGTTTCTTTTTCTTCATGTTCTTCCTTTCAGTCTTGGCAATTTTTGAATCAAATAGCGATTTACCTGCAGGAAATTTACCTTGTATAAAGGAAATAGAACAAACTAAAATAAACCGAAAGCACCAAGGTTAGTGAAAATAAAATATAACAAGAGAGAATTTATACAAAATGAAAATAAAATAAATAACTAAAGTAAGGAAAATGGCCTATTAAACTGAAAAATTAAATTCAAAGGACTGAGCGAGCGACTCAATTCTCCGGTAATGGCACTAAAAACTTGTTAGACTATTGGCAAGCCTACCAATCTCATGGCAGATTACAGATTTTATAAAAAAGATCGTCTTCACAGGGACTTGAGTTACATAGTTTCTCTAGATAAAAGTAAACAGTTCAATAGTTGTGTTCTATAAATTTAGTCGAAATCTCAAGGTTTAACAAAAATAATGCAAATAGCGAAAGTAGCGGAAGTAACGGAAAGAACGAAATTAGTGTGTCAACAATACGTAAAATTACAAAAACAAGTCAAATGAATTTAATTGATTCAAGAGAAATGTAAAATTGAATTTCATCGTTCATACCCTCAGTATCTAAATAATATTAATGCATATGAATTGTAACGCCCCATATGCATCCGGTTCATTAACATTCAATTATGGTCGTTAAGTGCAGCAATTAATTATAACTAATCAATACAGAAGCAAACAACAAAATGACGTCATCATACGCCAATAACAAAACTATATTTACATTATGTGTGGTGGTCTCTCAACAACATTCAATATCTCTCAAGATATTCAACATATACACAATATACATCAACTGTGCATCTTCCTCTTAGAGGTACCAAATACAGGCATAACCAAAAAAAAACTGAGCCAACATGCTCTCAAAAGCAGTAACACACAATTTCAATACATATGACATACAATAACCATCACTTCCTAGGAGTATGGTGGAACACAGTCAATGGGAAACACTCCAAGAACAAAGAGCTTACCTGCTCTAAGCGCTACACCGGCTCTCCCGACTTTGTGGTCACAACCACCAACAATCTCTATATCATGCCCTACAAAAGGCATACAAACAATCTTTAGCGGTTCTCAACCGTTAGAATGAAAGAAATGCTATTCTTTTCCATGTAGACCTCTTTTGCCTCTATCTTAAAGTTATAAGGAATAGTCAACTAATCAGTGACTTACAGTGAAAGAAAGGGCCTTGAAGGGCGAAGGCATGTGAGAAGAAAAACAAAAAAAAGTTCAAGTGGAAACACACATACCACACAAGAATCATTCTTTAGGACATAGATATTACCTTGTTTATATTCGAAACTTGATGATCAATGATAGGCTTGAAGATACAAGCCCTTTAATGTTGATCCACACCACTCCTTGTCAAGACTCAAGAACACTTCTTGAAGGCCACCAATAAACACCAATGGAGGCAGGCTAGGCACACCAATGGAGAGGAAGAAGGTTAGGTTTCAAAGTGTTTTTCTTATCTAAGAGGCTCACTAATAGATGATATTAGTGGCTGAATTTTATGTCAAAACTCACACAAGGGGAGCATGAAAAGGGAGGAAGGTAGATAGGTTTTTTTTTTCTTTTAAAAAACCATTAGAGAACTATGATCACAAGAGCACACTTTATAGAAGAGTTTGAGTCAGATTTTTAACCAACAAATCTGATTATGGAGCATCCCACACGTGAAGAAAAAAATGTAGTTGTTGCATTTCAAAAATGGCCAACAACCTCCCATCATATCCTCTTAAGACCAAGTCAATTACTTGGGAATTATTTTGCCAAATAATAATTAAATATCCAGCCATATGTAGCACCCCTAATCAGCCCTCAAACCTCTTCGTAAAATCTAGGACATGATCATGACAAGATGCTAGTTGAATTCAAATTCAAATCTAGCTCTCATCTTCTCCTTTTGATATGAAACTAACTACTATAGTTAATTCATATTTAAATTCAAATAATTAAATTATCAAATTTAAATATTAGATAATTAATTTAACTATTTAAATTAATTAATAATGTCTTGGACTATCCAAGCCCATTAACTCTATTCATGCCCCCTCTCTGTTTAAGATAGGTATCCGAACTCCTTTTTGGGCCAACAACCATTATTAGGCCCAAAACCTTTAATAGTATAATGTCATGACAATACCTGAGGCAGAAGCATCACTATATTTCTTGTCCTTCAAACTCTTCAGGTAGTCTGGACAGTTTCTCTTCCAATGGCCAGTCTTGCCACAGTGGAAGCACACAACATCGCTTTTGTCCTTAGGTGCACTCTTATCCTTCTTGTTGCCCCTCTTCTTCTTGGGTTTTCCTTTGGGCTTAAGGGAGTTTCCTTTTGCAGGCTCCTTAGCCTTACCCTTGGCCTTATTAGGCCCACCAATGAGAAAAGGGTGTGTCTTATCCTTTTTGATAGACACCTTAGCAGTTGTTAACATACTTAACAACTCAGGCAAGCTCACAAGCATTCCATGCATGTTGTAATTCATAATGAAATGACTAAAGGAAGGTGGAAGTGATGTGAGGACTAAGTCATTACTTAGCTCGGCATCCATCACGAAGACTAGATTTCCTAGCTTCTCAATGAGCCCGATCATCTTAAGAACATGACTGCTCACAGCCATGCTCTCAGACATCTTACACGAGAACAATTCTCAAGAGGCCTCATACCTCTCATGCCTGCCTTTAACATCATACAACTCCTTGAGATGCAAGATGATAGAGGTAGCATCCATATGCTCATGTTGCTTTTGCAGCTCAGGTGACATGGATGCCAACATGATGCACACTGCCATATATTGTCATTCATGTGCTGCTTATGAGCTTCCATATCGTAGAACTCATAATCAGCTTCCCATTCCTTAGGAGCTATGGGTAAATTACCTTCTATGACATAAGCAATTTTCTCGGCCCTAAGAACAATTTTTAGGTTCCGATACCAATCCGTAAAATTTGAACTGTTCAGTTTGTTCGTATCGAGAATAGAGCACAGTGACAGTGGATTAGTCATACTATTAACTGAGAAGATGTAAAGATAAACTAATCAATATATTGTCATGAAATAAGAACAAATTATTAAAGACTTTAAATAACATGCCCCTCCCGCTATTTTATCTAAGTCAATGACCCTTGTTATTTTGACTTAGGGTTATTTTATCTTAAAATTACCTTAGTGGGATTAAGAGTACGATTATTTATTTTAATCTTCGTCTGAGACCGCAAAATGAAACTAAATAATGGGTTGATCCTTATCAACAGTATCTCATACTTCTCCTAGCATCAGGTTGACAACTCCTTGTCACTTAGTGGTGCATCTCATGCAACCAACCTGGCACTATTACCCCAAATACATAAGCCCGGTTGAGCCTGCAACTCATGCACTCAGTTAAGCACTAAGCAGCACCTTAAGTGTCTCACACTTCTAATACTGCTCTTACTCAACGAAACAGTGGGTCCCAACTGAGTTGTGGTGCACCACCATTTAGAGGAACATCGAGTGGCATTGGTGGTGGGAGGTAATCATGTGCTTCATAATTGATTCCTTTTAAGGGTTTTTTTTATTTTAATGGGTCTCATCAAACGTGTAAGTACTATTATCATTCTAGTTGTATCCTATGTCCAGCATCTATCGGATTACACTAGTCGCTTTTGGACATGCATAATAAAACATACATTCACAGTTGTCCATTTCATGCATACTAGTCATTTTTAAAACATACATCCGCGATACTCTATCTCATGCATACTAGTCGTTTTTAAAACATACAAGCATACATAAAACAGATTTTATATGAGATAGTCATAGTGCTCGTGCATTCTTTATTCTTGCTCCTAGGCCGCGGCTCAATCATGAAATCTTCCATGCCTAAACGCCACTAGCCTAATTTTTCTAATTGCAAAATAATTAAAGAAACTCCAATACATCTTTGGAGGAACAAAAGAATATACAAAATTTAAAATTCAAAATTACAGCACCAATTTAAATTAAAACAAAATTTGAATTCAAATTTAAAACATTTAAATTCAAATATTTAAATTCAAAATTTAAATTTGGGCACCATGACCATCCCCTTGCATATCTGCACCTTAAAAGTTAGACAACTAACAAGCACACAATATTATTTTCTCTCAAATGGCCGAAACATGCATCTAAATACATAATTCAAATTTTTGTTGATTCTTTCTCAAAGAACACAAAAATTAAACCATACAATCAACCATTTATATACATAGACTTGTATGAAAAATTTTGTCACAAAAATATTATGTTATGCTCATGAACAATTCATTATAACAAAACACAAAAATTAATAAGATTAAAATGAACAAAATTAAGAACCCTAATTTTATTCATGTGACCTCGGCATGCATAGAATATTTCATGCATTTTGAAAATAAAATTATGGAGAAAACAATGCATTTGAATATTCATATCATGGCTGAATCATTTTCCTCTCTTAAAAGATGTTTCGTTTGAAAACTTTCACAAAGAATCATAAAGAAACAAAACCATGAACACATAAAGATATATGTAAAGCGTAATCATATTACAAACAACATATTATAACAAACAAGGTACCATCACCCATACATAGTAAAGCAATCTGGCTCTGATACCACTTGAAAGAAAGGGCCTTGAAGGCCAAAGGCATGTGAGAAGAAAAACAAAAGTTTTTTTCAAGCGGAAACACACATACCACACAAGAATCATTCTTTAGGACATAGATATTACCTTTTTTATATTCGAAACTTGATGATCAAGGATAGGCTTGAAGATACAAGCCCTCTAATGTTGATCCACACCATTCCTTGTCAAAGCTCAAGGACACTTCTTGAAGGCCACCAACAAACACCAATGGAGGCAGGCTAGGCGCACCATTGGAGAGGAAGAAGGTTAGGTTTCAAAGTGTTTTTCTTATCTAAGAGGCTCACCAATATATGATATTGGTGGCTGAATTTTTCCGTCAAAACTAACACAAGGGGCGCATAAAAGGGAGGAAGGTAGATAGGTTTTTTTTTTTATTTTAAAAAACCATTAGAGAACTATGATCACAAGAGCACACTTTATAGAAGAGTTTGAGTCAGATTTTTAACCAATAAATCTGATTATGGAGCATCCTAAACGTGAAGAAAAAAATGGAGTTGTTGCATTTCAAAAATTGCCAACAACCTTCCATCATATCCTCCTAAAATCTAGGACATGATCATGACAAGATGCTAGTTGAATTCAAATTCAAATCTAGCTCTCATCTTCTCCTTTTGATATGAAACTAACTACTATAGTTAATTCATATGTAAAATATTTAAATTCAAATATTTAAATTCAAAATTTAAATTATCAAATTTAAATATTAGATAATTAATTTAACTATTTAAATTAATTAATAATGTCTTGGACTATCCAATCCCATTAACTCCATGCATGCGCCCCTCTCTCTTTAAGATAGGTATCCAAACTCCTTCTTGGGCCAACAACCATTATGAGGCCCAAAACCTTTAATGCTATAATGTCATCACAATAAAGTGTTAGTGTGTGACCCATTAGGCCCAACATAGCCACTGACATAAATGAGTTTGGGCCCAACAAGGCCACTGCCCATTTAATGACAACACAGAGCACTAGCAATGCTTTGTTGCCCTATAACTAGTTAGGTAAATGACAAGATCATCCTATTAAATCTATTTGGTTTCTGTATGTATTTCCTTTCATCTTGGTTACCTTCCCATAAAATCTAGGGTAAGGAAATGTATTTGCCCTGGCGGTCTAGGGTAAGCTTTAATACGAAATAGGGAGTCTCCAATTTTACTGACTCTAAAGGCAGATTATCTCATGATTTCTTTTACTATGCGTAGATTCCCGAGTCCCGTAAATGTCATCCCAATTTCTCCGTTTTATAGATAACCTAATCTCTCACAGAGATTTGATGAATTCCTTTAACTAGTCACCCTAGACTCGTGTTCTTTCAGGACATGCCCAAAGGTATACCTATGTGTCTCCATGTTTCAGGCTGACGAGATATACAATCAAAACATGTCTTCTAGAACCCAGTTTAGGTGAAAACTTCTGGTCTAAGGAAAGACACAACCAAATTATAAGAGACTACTCTAATGATACTATCTGTGAGATTTCCTCATAGAGGCTCTTTGTGGGTCCGTTTAGTGCGAGCTATACCCTTATAAGTCCACCCACGACTTTAGCTAAGATATCTCCATGTCTGTAGCTCATGAGGTCTTTACCTTGCATCTGCATACAAGTAGATAAGCCGTGCTAGTTTTACCCAAGATCACTGATCCCCATTCTCAGTGTCTCTAGACTAGGAACATAAAATTAAGAGTAGACATCTAGTATCCTTGAATCCTCATGATCGTGATCCCATCACTGATACTCAAGAGATACCTATTCTATGCCAAGGGTTTTATCCAGTTACTCATATATTAATAATGATATTGAGACAGAATATGAAACAAGATAAAGAGCGCTTATAATTTATTCATGACAATATGAAAAGTACACGTACGTCCTAATCTAATGAAAAGATTGTCTCTAGGACATCCATATACTAACATACAAACCCCTAGTAGGATCTATCTCGGCTAACCAAGGCATTGGAGTCTCCCTAAGACTCTGCATAAGTCAATTCAAAGAGCTCAATACTCTATCAATGTCAATCTCAATGATCATCAATAAGGCTAAAATGGTTACTTCAAGACATTTTCACCGTTTACATTGGCTCTTAAACACATCTTGTGAAGGCACTAAGGCTCATACACACCATAATATCATCAATCTAATCAACATTTTTCCAACACATACATTTCTCAGAGTCAAATTCGAAAGTCCATAAAATTTATATTTCAAGGCTAATCCTTCATCACAACAACCTTCTAAGCATACTTTTCCAAAGGACCCAAGCCTAATTTTAACTCTAACTCAAAAGGGTCACCATTCAACTCAAGAATAAATTCTTAAATAATCGTTAGAATTTGTGTTTCTTACCTCTAAATCGACAAGGAAGGCTAGAGGACAACTTCTCCAAGCTTGGGTGTCCGTAAATCGCATTCTTTCCCCTCCAAATTCAAACTTTGTAAAGTTCCCTTGAGAAAACAATCTCTCCGTTTGATGGTTTTTAAGGGAAATGAAGGTTGGAATCTAGCTCATTGGATGATTTCCTTCAAGTTTCATGTTGGTTGTGAGTTGTTTTGGTCAACGGTTGAATGGTATAGAGCTTCTCAAGCTCAACAATGGCAGAAAAACATAGAGGAAGGGAGAAGATGAAGTTTTTGGCTAGAAAACGCATGAAATGGCCTTTTATAGTTGCCCAGATCGTGTCCTGGCGCTAATCCCACCACACTGGCGCTAACTGTGCCAGATTCTAGAGAAAATAGGCTTTCTGGAGCACTTCTAGCGCTAATTGCGCCACTCTGGCGCTACTGCCGCCATCTTGGCGCTAACGGTGTCGCGTCTGGCACTATTTGCACCAGGAACTAGACGTTTCTAATTCCGTCACCAATTTCATCGCTAACGCTTTTTGCGATAGAATATTGTAAATGATTTTTTTTTCTGGCTTGGTCATTATATGAATCATTTTCTAACATCACTGATACCACATTAAATCACCCCGAATCGATTCCTCACATTCAATAATCCTAATAATATTTACTGCATATCGATTCCTCGCATATGAAATAAGTATCCCAGTATTATAATCATAATCTTGTGCTATTTGCAAACAAAATGTTATACTTTATTCCTAGCAACGTAACATAAAGAGTAAATTCATTCAGTTTAAATTCTAAGAGTACTTTCCAGTCAAACTTAAAATCTAATTTCAAGAAACTAATTATCAAATAGAATCAAGCATTACGAATAGGATAAAATCACTAGTAATAAGTAGAAAAGATTCATATATATATATATATATATATATAATATCAAAACAAATACATAAGAATACGAAGATTACGTCTAATCCTTCGGAGAAACTAGTCGATCATTGTGTAGAGCACAAGATCAACAGAAGAAATGATGAAGGATGCGATCCACGGTCACTTCTCAGCAATTCCATCTCCACTTTTCTCTCTTCTCTCTCCTTGCTTGCATTTCTTCCTCTCTAACTTCTTCCTTTTCTGAATTTCTTATTTAATGTTTTCTGTAAAATATATGGATATGATAGAAGTGGTGATCGTAGATATATTACCAATTGGTTTTTTCTAAACAGAGGTCCAATATGGAAAGAATTCTAAAGGTTTTCCTTGACTTTGTCAGTGTCAATAAACAATTCGAAATGCCTTTGATTTCTGCACCCCTTTTCCTAATTTCTTCATTTTGCGTGGCTTTTAAATGAAATGGTCCAAGAGGTGCTAGACCTACTCACCCAAGTGAGTTTCTTCTTTCATGCTGAAGTTATGTCACTCACCTAGGTGAGTGATAGCTAGACCAGGCAAGTTGATAACTTCATGCTGAAGGAATGTCACTCGCCCAAGCGAGTTGATTGCTAGCCTGGGTGAGTGACACTCTGAAATTCTTCAAAAATGACCTTTTTGCCCTTCATTTTGACTTGGTTACTGGATCCAACAAATAAGAGCTCTATATGTTGCATTCTAAATTTGATAAAGATTTGGCGAGGTTAAGGATGTCACTAAGTAGGTGGATTTTGAGAGCTCCATAATTAGAAACATTAGTAATCAAAAGTAGGTGGATCTTTGAATGCACCTTCAACATCATAAATCAGAATTTAGCAATAGTTGAAGAGACTAATTGGATGAGTCAAAACCATCTAAAGAAGCCCCAAACCACAACACCTAGAATGTCACAAAGGAAAATTGAAGTCCCTGAAAGATATGGTTTTATATAGTGTCTTATGTGCTACAATTAAAAAAAGAAATCAATTCATTCAAACTAATCACTTATCAGGAAGCAATGTCTTGTTCTAAAGCTAAAGAGTTGATGATGGCTATGAATGAAGAGATGAAATCCGTTCAGAAGAACTAAACTTGGGATTTAGTTGAGCTACCTGAATGAATATGAGTATTGGGGTACAAATGGATCTTCACGAAGAATTTTGGATCATCTACTAAAGAAGTCATCCATTATAAAGCACGTTTGGTAGCTAAGGTCTATAATCAAAAGAAAGGAGCAGGCTATAACGAGATATTATCTCCTGTAGTTTGACACACCTCCATACATGTGTTGTTGGCCGTAGTGGCAACTCAAGACAAGGTGTTAGAGAAAATCGGTGTCAAAACTTCCTTTTTCCATTGAAGATTGGAGGAAGACATTCTAATGCAACAACCTAGAGGTTTTGAGGTGGAAGGAAAGGATTTTTTTTTTTTTTTTGGTAGATTGAACTCTTTATGGGTTAAAGCAACCACCAAGGCAATGGTTCAAGAGATTCAATGAGTTCATTGTCTCTCATGGGTACATTAAAAGTACCTATGACTCATGTGTTTATCATGAAAGATAGGGCCTTGAAGCCCGAAGGCATGTGAGAAGAAAAACAAATTTTTTTTCAAAGCGGAAACACACATACCATTCAAGAATCATTCTTTAGGACATATATGTTGTTTATATTCGAAATTGATGATCAAGAATAGGCTTGAAGAAACAAGCCCTCTAATATTGATCCACACCACTTCTTGTCAAGATTCAAGAACACTTCTTGAATGCCACCAACAAACACCAAAGGAGGCAAGCTAGGCGCACCAATGGAGAGGAAGAAGGTTAGGTTTTAAAGTGTTTTACTCATCTAAGAGACTCACCGATAGATGATATTGGTGGCTGAATTTTTGACCAAAACTCACACAAAGGGGCACGTGAAAAGGAGGAAGATAGATGGGGTTTTTCTCAAAAACCATTATTAGAGAACTATGATCACAAGAGTATATTTATAGAAGAGTTTTAGGTCATATTTTTAACCATAAAATTCTGATCATTAAGCATCTCACACGTGAAGAAAAGATAGAGTTGTTGTATTTCAAAAGTTGCCAACAACCTCCTATCTTATCTTCTTAAGACCAAGTCAATTACATGGAATTTATTTTGCCAAATAATAATCAAATATCCAGCCGTATGATAAGCCTCTAATCAGCCCTCAAACTTCTTCCTAAAATCTAGGATATGATCATGATAAGATGCTAGTTGAATTCAAATTCAAATCTAGCTCTTATCTTCTCCTTTTGATATGAAACTATCTACTATAGTTAATTCATATTTAAATTCAAATATTT
>PYAF01005664.1:71412-90435 GCA_007407185.1 Glycine tomentella
ACCATACCTTGAAAAGTTCACGTGAAAGGCTAGAGTCTTGAAGGAAGGTATCTTAATTTCAAACAAAGAAAAGCTAAGGTAAGGGAAGTAATTTAATAGACATGAATTAGATGATTGATAGGTTAATTTAACACCTATTTATTTAAATTTAAAGCTATGTTATTCCTTATTTTATGAAACTTTAAGTTTGGCATATCAAATGTTTGATTAAAATTCTCAATGAAATAGAATAGTATATGGACTTAACCTTAAACATCCTGAATAATAATTAACTTCACTTAATGAAGTGGCTGTCCAAAATAACTAATTCTATTTTGTGGCCATAGAATTCCTTGGCTATATTTTAAACTTAAATGATTGCTGTATGTTAATTTATTTTGTTGTGTGTACTGCTGTAATTAAAGATTGCTGTAGGTTAATTTATTTGGTTGTTGTAAATTGATTTAATGATGTTGTATATTGTTATGTTGCTATTATTTAGTTGCTATATTTTTATTTAGTTGCTGTCTATTTTAATTAGCACTGTATATTTTATTTGGTTGCTGTATATTTATTTAGGTTAATGTATTTAATGATGTTGCTGTATGCTGCTGTATACTCTATGAAGCTGTATTTAATAGGTTGCTGTATGCTGCTGCTATGTATTTTAGGATGTTGTATTTCATTAGGTTGCTGTATATTACTTGACGAGAGCTATGATTAAAGACTCATACTACATAAAGACTCATACTACATATAGTCTTTAAATTATTTCCTTAAGAAAATTGGGGGCACTGATATTGGGATATTAATGGATGATTAAGAATTTTATGGTGCCAAGTTATGAAACTTTGAGAAGTAAACTAATGATAAAGAGTAACTAAAAGATAAAATCAAACCATGCATCATTCGCATTTGACCCCTCAGAGTGGAGGGAGGTTTCACTAGAGTGGGTGAAACTATATTTATGACCCCTCAGAGTGGAGGGAGGCTACCACTAGAATGGGTGGGGCTATGTAGATTTATGGTACCATATACTGAGAAAATTGATAAGCTGGGATCTCAGTCATGCATCATGTAACCAAGAAATCATGCATCATTTCCAATCACCTGTTTCTATTTTATATGAATTTATTACTGTCAGATATTTACCTGTGATGTTAATTTCTATCGAATATTTAATTCTGTTTATTAAAATACTTACCCGAGTGTGTCTGTGGTTTGACACCTGTGATGACCCCAATCTATTTGGGTGAGCAGAAGAACAGTAATCTAAGGAAAGCATTAAAGGAAGGAGCTGGATGTTCTGTGTGCTGTTGGATGATTATATGTTGTATTTGTGATATTTTTTTGTTTGTCTGCATTTGATACTACTATGAGCTGTCTGTATCTTATGTTTAAACAGACTATTTGGGACTGTGTTGTATCTGGACTGTATTTTAAAATTTTATTTGAACCGTATATTTTGACAAATTTGCGAACGCACTAGAAAAATAATTTATTACGTGTAATTAATTTTATATAAACAAAATCACGTAGGAAAATTTTTATTAATAAGTGCAATCAATTAAATACGTACAAGAAACGTAGTTGTTATATACCGAGGTCGTATTGTGGTGCCTGAGGGCGAGTTGAGAGATGTTGTCCTATCTGAGGCACATAAGGGCCAGTTCAGCATTCATCCAGGAGCCACTAAGATGTATCATGACCTAAAGAAGTGTTTCTGGTGGCCAGGGATGAAGAGAGACATAACTGAACATGTGACAAAGTGTTTGGTGTGTCAGAAGGTAAAGATTGAGCATCAGAGACCATCTGGTCTGCTTCAGTCTTTAGAGATCCCAGAGTGGAAATGGGACAACATTTCCATGGATTTCGTGGTGGGATTACCGAGGACTCAGAGTGGATGTGATTCCATCTGGGTGATAGTGGACAGGCTGACCAAGTCTGCTCATTTCTTGCCTGTGAGGTCTGACTACACCACAGAAAAGTTGGCCCAACTGTATATAAAGGAGATTGTGAGGCTGCATGGTGTTCCTGAGAACATTATCAGTGACAGAGATCCGAAGTTCACCTCGAGGTTTTGGGGTGCTCTTCAGGATGCTTTCGGGACCCAGTTGAGACTCAGCACTACTTACCATCCTTAGACAGATGGTCAAACTGAGAGGACCATCCAAACTCTAGAGGATATGCTGAGAGTTTGTGCCTTGGAGCAAGGTGCTAGCTGGGATAGATATCTACCTCTGGTGGAGTTCTCTTACAACAACAGCTTTCATGCCAGTTTGGGCATGGCACTTTATAAGGCTTTGTATGGCCAGAGGTGCAGGACTCCAGTATGTTGGACAGAGGTAGGAGAAAGACAGCTCCTTGGACCTGAGATGGTTCAAGAGACTTCTGAGCAGATCAGAATGATCAGAGACAAATTGATAAAGGCTTAGAGTCGACAGAGGAGCTATTATGATCAGAAGCACAAACCCTTGCAGGTTGAGGAGGGTGATCATGTATTTCTGAGGCTATCTCTAGTGACGGGTGTAGGACAAGCTTTAGGTGTAAGGAAGCTGAGTCCTAGGTTCATTGGTCCATATCAGATCCTTGAGAGGATAGGACCAGTGGCATACAGGCTAGCTTTGCCATCCCAATTGTCAAGTTTACATGATGTATTCCACGTGTCTCAGTTGAGGAAGTATGTGGTTGATCCCTCACACGTGGTAGAGCCTGACACAGTTCAGATTAGAGAGAATCTGACGAGTCCTACACGACCCATGAAGATTCTGGACAGAATGGAGAAGCAGATCTATAGCAAGACAATTCCCATCGTCAAGGTACAATGGGAAGGTCGGACACCTGAGGAAGCAACTTGGGAGCGAGAGCAGGAGCTATTGTAGCTATATCCCGAGTTGGCCAACAGGTATGTTCCTGAATTTTGCGAACAAAATTCCTAAAAAGGAGGGGTGAATGTGATAACACTCATTATGGCACGGTTGGCGCCAGATCCCGCGCTGGTAGCGCCATGGATCTTTGGAAGAAAACCCTGTTAAGGGTGTGGCGCGGATGGCGCTAGGGCTGGCGCTGATGGCGCCAGACCCACTGGAACTTGACGCCTAGGGCGCCAGCTCCATGCGAGGGGCGCCAGAGGTTTTGCAGCCGTGTAGGTAGCGCCATATGTGGCACGGATGGCGCGGTAAGTGGTCTGGAAAACCAAGTTTCACTGGTTTTCCACGCGGTCAGCGCCAGGTGTGGCGCGGACGGTGCCATAGGTCAGGGGAGGTTGGCGCCAGTGTGGCGCGGGTGGCGCCAGTGTGGCGCGGGTGGCGCAACAGGTTCTAGAAGTTGACGCTGGGGGCGTGGGAGTGGCGCTGATGGCGCCACACACACCGCCATGGTGGCGTGGATAGCGCTGGAGCTGGCGCGGATCACGCCAGAACTCGGGCAAGCCGAATATTAAAGGGCAAAACGCGAAAACTGAAGAAGAAAACTTCTTCTTCTTCCTCCCAACGCCTGGACCTCCATTAGAGCAAGCCCAAGCTTCCTAGGACCATATATGTAGGCCTAAACACTTCCCAAAGACCTATAAGCTTGTGAGAATCACCTTGAAAGCATTAATCCTTCATCAATTACCTTGAAAAACCCCTTTTGAGTTTGGCTGAGAACTGCGGCTTGGAAAGGATACCAGAGCTTGGGAAAGCTGTCCTTCAGCCTTCTTGGTCGCCACTGAGGTAAGAAACTCAAGTTTCTTGGGTTGATTTTTGAATTTGGGGTTTTTTGGATATTGTGATCCATACTGAGCTGGGGCTAGAATTAGCCCAGCGTCCTGTAGAGAAACTTGCTTAGAATTGTTTAATGATGAAGGATTAGCTTTCAGTTTTTGAATTGGTGAACTTTGAATCTTGGCTCTGTGAGATGCATGTGTGGCTATGTAATGAGTCATTTGTTGTTCTTTGGACATGCAAGAGCCTTGATTATGTTTAGTTTGAGCCTGAGAGGCTAGTTGAATGGTGCCTTGGTTGAGGTTTAGACCGTTCCAGTGATATATTGAATTATAGGCTATTGTGAGCCATAACTCAGGCATGTGCTGTACATTGAGTCTGTGGTGACTCAATTGCTCTAAGTTCAGCTTTCATGGACCTTGTGTGGTCTGTGAGAAGCCTAGTGTAGGCTGAGATTGATTGAACCCTAGGATCGGGGATTTCTGATAAGATATGTTTTGTGATTGAATGCCTGTTGAATTGGTTCTAATATGGATATATGCCTTGAATAGGGCTTGACACTGAGGGTGTCAGTGGCGGGAGCCACAGAGCAGGGACTGGATTGCAGAGTGATACCTTGCCAGGTAAGTTCAGTGTTCTTGGGGATGAATTCCCATCTTGTGTGCCACACCACACTCCGGGGGAGTGGTGGTCATTTCATGATGCATGCATTGGTAGTTGCATTTTCATAATGATATATGTATGCATCTGTGCTTGTGATTCAGTGCTTTGCTTGTGATAGATCTATTGGCCAGTAGATAGGCGTTGATGATATCCGCCAGGCGTTGAGGTAGCTCCGCCATGTTTGCTGATTTAGGCGTTGAGGTAGCTCTGCCATGTTTGGATGTTAAATATATTGTTATGAAGGCCAGGGGGCCAGGCCAGTGGGCCATTTGCGTGTGACTGTCTGATGTATGTGTTATGAAAGTGGGCTAGGGTGCAGGAGATTCCTCCTAGAACCCTGAGCTTACTGAGATGTGTATCTCACCCCGTGTGGGGATTTATGATTTCAGGTGACTCTTCTGGTAGAGGAGAGTAGTCTCAGGGCAGGAGGGCCCAATAGAGACTTAGGCTGCTTCACTGAGGAGCAGCAGGAGAGCTGAAGGCTCAGTTTTCTTTTGATTGTGTTTTGTACCCTTGATGAGAGATGGTGTGTGTACACCTGCATTATGTATAGTTTTGTATTTCCTCTTGGGAGGACAGTTATTCTTTTGTATCACCACGGTGTGGTAAAGACACTGATGTATATGTATGTACAGAACTATTAATGATATGATATGAATTTCTTCCTGAGTATATTATGGATGTTTATTTATCTGTCTATGGTTATGTATAAGAACTGGATCAGCAGAGGCGTGATATATGTGCCTTATATGAATGTTTGCTTTAATCTGTTTTGTTCCATACATAATAAATCAAGAAAAACGATTTTGTGCTTCCGTCGAGTATTAATTGATGTTAATGACGTGCTAGACTGATATTATTAATGATAACGCACCGGAGGCCTACGGGTGTTACACAAACACCCCCTAATAGGTTGGACATTTGGTTCAACAAAGAGGTTGATAGGGTAAACTATCTTCAGTTCTTTGCCACCAAACCCATAAGTTCACCAAAGTACCTTAGTCTAGATTGGTTTACTAAGGAAGGTTTTCTGTTTCCTGCCTATCTAGAAAACCAAGGTCTTAGGCAATTTGTAGAGATGAAGGGGACCTACTACCCTGATTTGGTAAAGGTCTTTTACACTTGTATCAAAGGTTCTATGAGTGGGGAAATAAAATCTGTGGTCAAAGGGGTTGAGATGATCATCACTCCAGATATTTGGGAAGCAGTTGCTGGGGTAATTTGTGAGGGGGAGAGAAAGTTTGAAGAAAACCCAAAGGGCTAGAGCAAAATAGATACCTATAGAGGTATGCTTACAACCCTGATATGCAACTCAAAAGTAGGTTGGGTACTAGTCCTATGACCCCTGAGGATAGGTTGCTTCACTATATCATCACCTATGTCCTTACACCTAGGGGAACCAACCATGCCCAAGCCACTGATGAAGACCTACAGCTTGTGTATGGTCTGAAGCACACAATACCCATGAATTGGGTCATCATTTTTCAGGAAATCATGCTAAAGTCCAAGAGACTTGTAAACTACCCTTTCCCTTACCCAATTCTTGTGTCAAGGTTCGTTGATTATTTTAACATTGATGTGACAAATGAGGTGGTTGATAATACAAATTCCTCAAACAGCCTTATCCAACAAAATCACTTAACCAAGCTTGGATTGGTTAAAACACCAGATGGTTGGGTGATGGCTGGGCAACAACAACAAGTGCCCTTACAGATGCCACAACCTAATCCTGCTGAAGCTGGTGCTCAAAAGGAGTCTTCTGAAGAATCTATAGATCTTGCTCAGTCTCTCTACACTCCTTTTGAATCCCTCATGCTGAGCAAGATGGATGGGCTACTCAACATGCATCATGAGTTCAAAGTTGAAACTCAAGGAGCCTTTAGAGAGTTAAATGAAAGACTAGATGCTATTGAAGCCCAACTTAGGATGGATGATTCAGAAGAATTTTAAGTCTTAGTTTTTTTTTGTTTTTTTTAAGATTTTAGGATTGTTGTTTTTCTTTCTTAAGTTTGTAATTTTCCCCATATTAATGCAATATTATTGATCAGTTTATTTTAATCCGTTGTGCCTTGCATTTTTTTTACTTTAAAAAGCCAAATAGAGGGAGAAAAATTGAATTTCAGATATGCTCTGTATACACCTCTGTTTGCCCCTGTTTTTGTGACAGTTTTTATGCAAAAATTTGGTCTGCATAATTTGAGAAATTTAGGGGGAGATAATTGGTAAAACTGATTGCTTTATATTGATATACCATGTGAATGAATGTTAAGTCAATCACAGAAGCTTTTAACACTTGTTCTTGGGAAGATATTGATTGATTTTCAGGTGTGAAAGTCTTAAATAAAAACTTTGGTGCTTCTTCAAATTAATCATAAGACCCAATGCTATTCAATTCAATATTTGGCATGTTTAAAGCCAAAAAGGGGGAGATTGTTGAATTGAGGGGAAGCCACTTGAAGCACAAAGGATAAAATTGATTCAAGAAGGAAGGTTTTAAACTTTCAACATGCCATGAAGCCTTGAAGATTAATTTGTGATTGAATGTAAAAGGAAGAAAGCATTTCTGGTGATCCAAGTGCATTGCATTCATATCATTTATTGAGTCCATGTGGTTATGAGAAAGAGTTCACAAGGCTTTGATAAAATTGCATAAGTTTTTAAATCAAATCATAAGGTTTTGGAAAAATAAGTTTCTTTCTAGTATAATCGATTATTTCAATAAAACAATCGATTATTTTGATCTTTGTATTTTCTGGAAAACCTTTCAAGAACATTGTAATCGATTGCATGTTGGGTTAATCGATTATTTTCACTTGATTCACCTTTTGAACTGCCTTGATGAACATTGTAATCGATTACCAATGAACTGTAATCGATTACATCAGCTAAAACAAAGAATCATCTTTCTGTCATAATCGATTACCAAAGGTTGTAATCGATTACCTAATACATTCATTAGCTTGGAAGCTTTCTGGCTTAATCGATTACCAGATATTGTAATCAACTACATAGTACAACTCGTTTTATATATCTTCCTGGTTTAATCGATTACCAAAGGATGTAATCGATTACACTGTGCTTTCATTATTGAACATTCTTCTGGTGTAATCGATTACTCCTCGTAATAACCGATTATTTTGATTGAAAACCATACCCAGAATTTTTATTAACACATTAATCGATTACAAGCCTGATTTAATCGATTATATAAGTAAAATAATCGATTACAGGAGCGTATTTAATCTATTACCTTATAAATAGACCTTTGGCTCAGCTGTTTTTCTAACTTGACCAATTCGTATTACTGAGCATTCAAAGGCTTTTCAAATACTCTTTAGTGATTCTCTAGGTTCATAAGGTTCTTGCTTTCACAATACTTTCATGAGTTGTTAAATTGAAGAAAAAGCAAGAAGGTTCTTTACAAAGTTTTAAGGAAGTAATGTTCTGAATCTGTTTTCAACATACAACCTGATTAATCATTCATATGTGCATCATTCATTGGATCATCAAGTGACTTATTTCCTTAAACTTTGCAGTTGTATCACAGTTATTCAATTTCTGTAAAGATTGGCTTATTGAAAATGGGTTTCTTGCATGATAACTAGAGATAGGGTTTATCTAGAGGTTGCTGAGTAGTGTTCTCAGTGGGGTTGGTCTCTAAGGGTCTAATAGTGTTTTAAATCTCTGAACTTTATCTAGGGTAAATAAAGAGAGGCTTGTAATATCTTGTAAGAATATTATTTGCAATAGTGGAACTCCATTCTAGTGTTGAGTGGAAGAACTGGATGTAGCTTCATAGTGTTTGAAGTGAACCAGTATAAAATTGTGGCTGATCTTTATTCTATTCTCATCATCTCTTATTGCTTTGCATAGAAAAGATTTCAATTATCTATTGATTTTCTTGACAGAGGAATTTGATTGAATATAAGATTGGTTGATTTGAAAACAATTTTAAAGTTATAAAGATCCTGTGGAAAACTCTGATTTGAAAATTTTAAATTACCAAGGTTCAACCAATTCACCCCTCCTCTTGGTTGTTTAGAAGTATTCCTATTATTTTCAATAATCGATTATTCTGTCTTGTAATCGATTAAGACATCAAGCTTCAAATATCAAAATACACTATGTAATCGATTATGATCTTTGGTAATCGATTAAATCAGGAAGCTTTGTAAAACAGAATAAGCTATGTAATCGATTAGAGCATTTGGTAATCAATTAAAACAGGAAGACCATATTTTCAATTAAACCTGTATAATCGATTACTAATTATTGGTAATCGATTCTTCTAGAGAGTCTTAAAACCATGTATAGCAATATAAAGCTTTGTAATCGATTACTATCTATTGGTAATCGACTAAAGTGTTTCAACAAAGCAGTGTCTATGAAAACAAAGGTTAAATAATCGATTATTTCGATAGGTAATCGATTACTTTGTTCATGAAAGGTTTTCCAGAATGAACCAAGAACAATTTAATCGATTACATATTTAATGTAATCGATTACAACAGTATAAAAACAATTTTTCCAAAAAGCTTTAAGGCAAAATAAAATCTTAGTAAAGAATTAATAGCTTTGTTTGATTTTCATGAAAACCACTTTGTTAAATCAATGAATGAATGATTGAATGTATGAATGCATGGATCAATCATATATTGTTTTCCTTTTACATAAAATTCCAAGTCTTCAAGCATGTTGAAAGCACAAAACTCTTCTTGTATCAAAGACTTCCAAACATCATGAAGCTCCCCCTGTGTCTAACACTTTGGCTAGAGTAGTGTTCTCTAGGAAAGAACAGAGTAGTGTTCTCTGGTTCTTGTTCTTTAGGGGTCTAATAGGGTCTTAGATTTCTATTCTTTATCTAGTGTTGATAAAGAGAGGTTCTTGTAAAGCTTGTAAGAACATAATTTTATAATAGTGGAACTCTAATCTAGTGTTGATTAGAAGAAACTGGATGTAGCTTCTGTTGTGAAGTGAGCCAATATAAATTTCTTGTGTTAGTTTTCTTTATCTCTATCTTTACAAGTCATCTTGTTCATTTGATCTTGTTGTCTTCATTATCATTATCTAACAAGTTCTATTTTGAGCTATTAGTTTCTTGAACTGATTTGGTTGATTGAATAAGAGTATTTTTGGTTTTAAAAGTGATAAAGATCCTTAATCTGATTTGATAAATAATTTTAAAAGACCAATTTTAAACCAATTCACCCCCCGCTTGGCTATTGTGGGTATTCCTATTGTTTTCAATTGGTATCAGAGCAGGTTCTTAAGTGTTATTCAAGATCACTATCTTTCTTTAAAAAGAAAATGAATATCACACAAATCACCTTCAAGGAGGGTGCCTCCCTCAATCGTCCTCCGATGTTTGAAGGAGAGCATTTCAGCTTTTGGAAAAATATAATGAAAATCTTTATTCAATCAAATGACCCAGGAGCTTGGAATGCAATAGAAAAAGGTCCTTTAATTCCTATAAAAATTGTTGGTAATGATATGATTCCCAAAGAATGGGATGAAATGACAGATGTTGAATAGAGAGTGGTTCAATATGATTTCAAAGCTAAGAATATGATTACTTCTGCACTTTCCTCTGATGAATTCTTTAGAACAGTTAGGTCTACAAGTGCAAATGAAATGTGAGAAATGTTGGAAATCACTCATGAAGGTACAGATGAAGTGATAAGATCAAGGAAACATGCCTTAATACATTTGTATGAAATGTTCAAGATGAATCCCACAGAAAACATATCTCAGCTTCAAACAAGATTCACTCACATAGTAAATCATCTTCTTGGTCTTGGAAAGATTTTTTATGTTGAAGAATTAAATATCAAAATCTTGAAGTGTCTCAACAGACCATCGCAACCAAAGGTGATAGCAATCAAAGAATCAAAAGATCTATCCAAAATGTCAATGGTTGCACTATTTGGTAAGCTTCTTGAGTATGAACTTGAAATGTCACAACTAACCAATGCTGAAGATGCAGAAAAGAAACATAAAAGTATAGCCTTGAAAGCTACATCCTCAAAGGTTGAAAAAGCTGAAGACTCAAGTGAAGAAGATGAAGATGACAACATGAACTTGATTGTTAAAAAGTTCAGCAAGTTCTTAAGGAGAAACAGAACCGAAAATTCACAAAGAACAACAACAAGAACAACAAAAGGAGTGACAACAATTTCATTTGCTTCGAATATGGTAAGCTTGGCCACATTAAATCTGAATGCTCTATCTTTCTAAAGAAGCAACAAAGTGAAAGAAAGACAAAGAAAGAGGGAAAGCCTAAGAGAGCCTACATAGCTTGGGAAGATAATGAGTAAACAACTTTTGAATCATCAAATGAATATGAAAAAGCAAATGTGTGTCTCACTTCCACAATTAACGAAGATGATGATCTCTCACGTGCTGGAACTGAGGTAAGTTCTGAATATGATCAAGTTTTTTATGCCTTTCATGAAATGCATGAAGAAGCCAAGAAACTTACAATATCTAATAATAAGCTAAAAGGAAATCTTAGATGGCATGTTGCAAAAATTACAGAATTGCAAGCCAAAATTTGTGACTTGAAAGAAGAAAATGAAAAACTTGTTTCAAGCTACAAAATGAATGGATGTGTATGTGTTTTTTCTTCATCAAATGTTGATAAATACAATATGTTACAAAAGGATTTTGATGATTACAAAAAGAAGTCAAGGAGAAAAATACATGATACTTCTGGCTTGGGTTACAAACAAGGCTCAAAGTCTTTTGTCAAAACTGTCTTTGTACCACCAAAACAGAAAAATCAAAAGCATGTCCATAGTTCAAGGATCAATCAAAATACTTATTCAAGGAATTCATCAAAATCTATAACTTGGAACTATTGTATGATGAATGGACATACTTCTGATAAATCCTATGCTAGGAGATTCTATGTGCCTAATGGAGAAAGTATTTGGGTGCAAAAGAAGAAGAAAGTGGCTAACCCCTATGGACCCAACCTCAATTAGGTACCTTCCTTTGATAATTGATTTGAATTTTGCATGTATGTCTAAGAGCAAGATCATCATTATGGTATCTTGATAGTGGATGCTCCAGACATATGATCGGTGACATATTTATGCTCACAAATCTGACTCTTAAAGATGGTGGATTTGTCACCTATGGAGACAACAACAAAGGGAAGATAATAGGAGAAGGAAATATAGGAGACAGCTTTAAAATCAAAACAAGAAATGTTCTTTATGTGGAAGGTTTAAAGCATAATCTCCTAAGTATTAGCCAACTTTGTGACAAAGGATTCAAAGTATCATTTAATGACAATTGCTGCATGATATGTGATGGACAAAATAGTGAGGTGATTCACATAGGTAAAAGAAAAGGTAATATCTATTTACTCTCCATTGATCATGTATTTTTCACAACACTTCTTGCCTAATAAGCAAAATTGATGAATCTTGGCCGTGCCATAGAAGGGCAAGTCACATTAACATGCATCATATGAACAAGCTAATTAAAAAAGATTTAGTTATTGGCTTACCCAAACTCAAGTTTAAAAAGGAAAAATTATGTGATGCTTGTCAAAAGGGGAAACAAACAAAAAATTCTTTTCAAAGTAAAAATGTTGTTTCCACTTAAAGACCCCTTGAATTACTTCACATAGATTTATTTGGTCCTTCTAGAATCATGAGCTTAGGAGGTAATTACTATGGGCTTGTCATTGTAGAAGATTACTCTAGATTCACATGGACTTTGTTTTTGAAATCCAAGAGTAATGCTTTCAATAAGAAATGATCATGGTGGAGAATTCCAAAATGAACATTTTGAAAAATTTTGTGAAGAAAATGGAATTAATCACAATTTTTCAGCTCCAAGAACACCTCAACAAAATGGTGTTGTGGAGAGGAAAAATAGATCCCTTGAAGAAGGAGTAAGAACTCTTCTTAATGAGACAAATTTGCCTAAATATTTTTGGGCTGATGCTGTAAGTACAGTGTGCTACACTTTGAATAGATTGTTAATAAGGTCTGTTCTAAAGAAAACCCTTTATGAACTATACAAAGGTAGAAAACCAAACATTTCTCATTTGAGAGCATTTGGCAGTAAGTGTTTTGTTTTGAATAATGGCAAAGAATCACTTGGAAAATTTGATGCTAAAGCTAATGAAGCCATTTTCCTTGGATATTCATTACATAGTAAAGCATATAGAGTTTTCAATAAAAGAACCTTGTGCATGGAAGAATCTGTACATGTGATTTGTGATGAATCTAATCCCTCCAAGGAGGAAAAGAAATG
The DNA here is from genome assembly GCA_007407185.1 of Glycine tomentella. Lineage (NCBI taxonomy): Eukaryota > Viridiplantae > Streptophyta > Magnoliopsida > Fabales > Fabaceae > Glycine > Glycine tomentella. The sequence goes on from PYAF01005664.1 coordinate 84,027, forward strand.
TGATGTAGATGCAGGTCCTTTGGAGGAATTTATCCAGCTAAATGATTTAGTGGTTAAAGAAAAAGAGGAAAAAATTGCTAAAGCAAGTCAACCAACACCAATCCAAGAGCCAAAATATTGGAGAACTACTAGATATCTCTCTCTTGACAATATCATTGGTGAAGTCTCAAAGGGAGTATCTACTGTAACACCCTGAAATTTCGATAACATAAAATATATGTGTGATGTATTCCTTGTATTATTTGATTAATTAATTAATTAGGATTAGTTTAAATATTATGTGAATTATCCATGTGTCATTGCTTGGTGTAGACGTCAAGTTATGTGGAGTTTGTTTGAGATGCGTTGTGTTTGCGTGATTCTGAGTTTGACCTGAAAACCTATTTTAGTAAAATCGCCATTCGAGATTAGTTAACTGTTGGATCGTTTTCAAATTTTAATGATATGTTCCTAACCCATATATGTAACTTCTGACAGTTGGGATTGTCCAAGTAATGTCTAGAGCGTGAGAAATTAATTTTTCACTAAAGCAGAAAATTCTAGAATTGGGTCAGCTCGCCCAGGCGAGTTTTTGCAGGCATTTTTGGTCGCCTGGGCGAGTGGAGGCAGTGCTGAATATGTTTTTAAGCTTCCAAGTAACGAAAATGAAGGATTTGAATCCTCCCAAAGCTTCCCTAATCTCCCTCCATCATCCTCCGTCATTGGTAGGTAATGTTGTTTCCTTCTCAATTGTTGTTATCTGATGTTTGTTGGTTTTTATATAATAAACTCACCCTTGCATTTGTTGTACCGTGTGGTTGGTACCTGTGATGATTGCGAACTTTCGTTTGTGGGAGCAGATAAGCAGCAGTAGGTGACTTTGGAGGGAGATCTTCTTTTTTGTTGGAGCCGCCAAACCGACGTGATGATGTTGGATTTCTTTTTAGAGAAAGAGTTGTGTTTTTTTAATCAACTCTCTCTTAGTTAGTCTTTGGCTTTTTATTGATATGTAATTTCAGGTGTATATACATGTAAAGCTAAAGGAAGTTCTAACAGGTGGATGACATGTACTGATTTAATATATGTAAATGTAATATGTATATGATAATTGTATTATCGGGAGAAATTTACCATCATTTCCATAATCAAATTAATGAAGTTTTATTAAAAATTGAAATTTGCACGATTAAGAGTTAGTGATATCGTAGCGACGAGGCGGGTCTTACATATACTAGATCTTTATTAAGAAATCTTTGTTGTAATATGGCTTTTGTTTTCACAAATAGAACCTAAAAATATTGATCAAGCCTTAATTGATGAACATTGGATGAATGCCATGCATGATGAATTAAAATAATTTAAAAGAAATGAAGTTTGGGAACTTGTTCCTAGACCTTCTTCTCTCAAACCTATTGGCACTAAATAGGTTTTTAGAAACAAACTTGATGAGAGTGGAATCATAGTCAAAAACAAAGCTGGATTGGTTGCAAAAGGTTACAACCAAGAGGAAGGCATTGACTACGAGGAAACCTTTGCACTAGTTGCAAGGTTAAAAGCCATTAGGTTGTTGCTTGCATATGCATGTTTAATGGGTTTTAAACTTTTTCAAATGGATGTTAATAGTGCCTTCTTAAATGGATATATTGAGGAGGAAATATATGTGGAGTAACCTCCTGGTTTTACTGATTTCAAACATCCAAATTATGTTTTCAAACTTAAGAAAGCTCTCTATGGTTTAAAACAAGCTCCAAGATCTTGCTATGAAAGGTTAAGTAAATTTCTGCTTGAACACTCTTTCATAAGAGGACATGTTGATAAAACCTTGTTCATCAAAAGGCAAAGAAATGATATTTTACTGGTTCAAATATATGTTGATGATATAATCTTTGGTTCAACTAATCAAGTATTGTGCAAAGAATTTTCTACTACTACGCAGAATAAGTTTGAGATGTCAATGATGGGAGAATTAACATTCTTTCTTGAACTTCAAGTAAAGCAAATGAAGGATGGAACATTTTTAAACCAAACCAAGTATTGCCTTGAAGTGATCAAAAAGTTTGAAATGGAGAAAAGCAAAGATGCTGCAACTCCAATGGCAACTTCAACCTATCTAGATTCAGATGAAAAAGGAAAGAAGGTTGATGAGTCAAAGTTTAAAGGAATGATTGGATCCTTGCTTTATTTGAAAGCTAGTAGGCCAGACATTATATTGAGTGTGTGTTTATGTGCAAGATATCAAGTAAATCCCAAAGAATCACACCTCACTGCAGTCAAAAGGATTCTCAAATATCTCAAATCAACTCCAAAAGTTGGTCTTTGGTATCCTAAAGGTGCATCACTTAACATTATTGGTTATTTTGATTCTGATTTTGCAAGGTGAAAATTGGATAGAGAAAGCACTAGTGGAACTTGTCATTTACTAGGAAGTTCACTAATCTCATGGCATTGTAAGAAACAATCTTGTGTTGCTTTGTCAATAGCTAAAGCTAAGTACATCTCTGTTGGAAGTTGTTATTATGCTGTGGAATTAAAAGAAATACCTCTGCTATGTGACAACACAAGTGCTATCAATATTTCCAAGAACCCAATAATATACTGAAGGACCAAACATATTGAGATAAGGCATCATTTCCTAAGAGATCACATTCAGAAAGGTAATATCAAAATTGATTTCATTGATACTCATAATCAATTGGCTGATATATTCACTAAACCTCTAGCAAGAGATAGATTTTACACTCTTAGAAACATGCTAGGTATCTTGGATGAATCAAATCTTTATTAGTATGAGTGTAATGTGCCTATCCATGTGAAATAGCTTCATACTTATTCCATCATCAAATATGCCTTAAATTTTCGAGTTGTGATGCATAATACACTATTCATCTGCTAAATTGTCTGTGATAATCGATTACCTATCGAAATAATCGATTAAAATCACTTAAAAAAATTTCAGAATAAATTTTGAACTAGTGTAATCGATTAAAACATTGAGATAATCAATTATTTGGCATTCGAAAATATTTCAAAAAGCTAAAACTCACTGGAATAATCGATTACAGCAAATGGTAATCGATTAAATTGCTGAGAATCTGTTTTAAAAATTCAATATCTTCTGAAATAATCAATTACACATCGAATTAATCGATTACACAAGTATCAAATTGATTATGTAATACAAATATCACTGTAATAATAGATTACAATAAATGGTAATCGATTAAATTAACTAAATTTTCTTGTAAACTTCGAATCCCTTCTGTGATAATCGATTACGATGCATTAATAATCAATTACATATCATCTTCTCCAACTGAATCTCACTATTGTAATCAGTTACTGATCAATAATCGATTATTGGACTAGCAGAAAATGATTTTGCCTACGAATTAATTGATTACATTAGTATATAATCAATTATTCATGGAGTTACTGCAAAATCTGACAGTTTTTCTTGAAAATTGTAACTGCCCAACTGCCACCTAACTCAAATTTGAATCTTCTGAGCCTTAATGGTAATGGGTTAATTCGTACTAACTGTTCCTTATTTCAAATTTTGAATATTTGGAGCCCAAAGTGCTCTATAAATATAGCCATTGTTGAAGGAAGAAATCACACCTTTCTCATCTTCTTCCTTAAAACACTGATGTGTTCTTCTTCTCTCTGAGTTTAGAAACTCAACCCAGCTATTCTCTTATTCTTTTTTAGTTATGTCTACCTCTAAAAAAGTCAAAACCTCCAAAAGAAAGGCTGGTGAAACCTCTAACCCAGCTGTAAGTAGGTTAGATCACTGGTTCCCTGCAGAAAGAGACAAAATGACATATCTCCAGTTCAATGCCACTGAATTGATCTGTTCCCCCAAATACCTTGACCTTGACTGGTTCATAATAGAGGGTTTTCAATTCCCTGCCTTCATTGAAACCCAAGGATTGAGAAAATTCGTTGAGATGAAGGGTACCTATTATCCTGAATTAGTGAAGGTGTTTTACACCTGTGCTAAGGGTTCTATGGATGGGACCCTTAGGTCTCAAGTTAATGGAGTAGCAATGGAGATTACTCCTGAAATTTGCGCAGCTGTAGCTGGAATTTCCTTTGAAGGAGAAAGGAAATTCGATGAAGAGGCTGAAGGGTACAATAGAGTGGAGACCTATAGGGGGATGCTTCTTGATCCCTAAATGAGGCTGAAGCATAGGCTAGGCACTGTTCCAATGACCCATGAGTGTAACACCCCAAAATTTTAAAACTACAGTCAATTGATGGTCTGTATTCAAATTACTTGGGTAAAATGTTAATTAAGAGGCAGCAAAAAAAGATTTGGGGGAAATGACAAAAATACCCATGGACATTTCAAAAATGACCAAATTACCCTAGGTATTTTAACAAGATATTTTAAATTTTATAAATACCCTTGGATGTTTTGGAAATGACCAGAATACCCTTAGGGTGACAATTACAGAGATATCCTGAACATTTTTAGAAATGTCGATTATACCCCTAGGGTGAATGGTGAAATTACCAAAATGCCCTTTAGGTCAAAACTGACCAGATAACTTTAGAAACTTTGTGGAAACCTGGAAAATGGATGAAATACCTTTAGATAATAAATTATTAACATAGTGGGTGACAAGAAACCCTAAACTAGAATTTCCAGGAATTTTGATAGATATTTTGAAAAGAGCTTAATCTAGACTACCTCAGGTACCAGAAAATTATAAGAAAAGTATGAACATAATTTATAGGATTTTTTCTTAATTATGGAAGGAATAGGTTTCCTAAATAAGATAGCTTCATAAATTAAATAATTAAAAGCAAATTGGACCAATCAGAAATTAGAGTTTGGCTATTACATGTAATAAAAGAAAAATTTGTTGATTTGGTTCCCTAAAATAAAGCCTTGGCCGTGTGATACAAATTCAATGGAGAAAGCCTTAAGAAACTTCAAGATGGGCCACATGGAGGGTTAAGAAGCTTGGAAATTTCTCATTGGTACAAGTAGAAAGTAAGCTATCATGACTTTAGAAGATATTTTTACATTCAAAGCTAGCATTCCAACGGAGGAAACAAATGTGGATTGCTCTCCAAGCCTTAGAATTCCACATGAAAGAGAAGGAAAAGGGAGAAGAGTGTAGAAATTAGACACTTGTAGGGATGAAAATTACTAGCCAATGGGATCAAAGCATATGGAAAGCTAGGATTATAAATGCTTAAGAGATATTTGAAGCAAATTTTATTTTGTCTCCTTTGGCAGAACACGTGGACATTTCTAGACATTATTTCAAAGATCCCAACGGTCAAGAGTTACATATGTGAGATAGGATTACACCTTAAAATATTAAGAAGATCCAACGGTTAACGAATCCAGAATCAATATTTTGCTAAAACAGGTTTTGAGAATGAAGAAAAGCACGAAAATTCTCTAAAACCTAGTAAAAGAAGAAATTTGGTAAAACTTTCCCTAGAAGCCTAGAAAATCCACTTAGAATGAAGAAGAATGAAGAATAATATGGAAATTGGACACTTGTATGGACAAAATTCATTAGCCAATGGAAAGAAAGCAAGTAGAAAATTAGCCATTATGACCTTGGATGATATTTGCAATAAAAATCAAGAATCACCACCTTATAAATAGGAATGGGAACGAAATTTGGGCTGTCCTAAGAGGGCTTCAACGTGCCAAAACTACTCTAAAGCCTTTCCATTCCATTTCTTTCTAATTCTACCTTTTACCTAAACCAAAGCAAAGGTCTACACCCTTGAAAACCTCACGTGAAGCACTAGCAACCCTAGGAGCAAGGCTATTCAATTTTAAAGGAGAAAGCAAGGTATGGGGAAGTACTGTGATAACCATGGTTTAGATATTCTTTATGATAGATTTTCATTTATTTTTTATAAGAATTAAAGCTTTGAATACCATGTGTTTGATGAAAGGTCTCTAAGAATTAGAAAATGAACATGCATGATGATTTGAATAAGTAACTTAAGAATAATGGTTATAATGAATAACTTGAATCTAATCTAGTAAGAAAAGGTATTAAGTAACTTAAATCTTTATATATTATGACTAGGTTTTAAAGAAATATTTGATTTAATGTTTTACTAAAAGTTGGTGTGTTATTTTGTTAGTTGATATTTTACTAACGATTGTATGTTATATATCCAAAGGATTTTTTTATTAAAATTTATGTAATAAGTGTGTTCTACTAAGTATTTTATGAAGTTCACATGTTATTTGAAATTTATATGGATTGTTATGAAATCCATGTGTTGCTGAGTGTTTCTATAAATCTATGTTGAGTTGAGTTCTGTGCTGAATCTATGTTGAATGGTTAAAGCATATGAGAAATAAATTGGAAATTAATGGTGAAGAGAAAATAAGAAATAAAGGCAATTCATTGCATACCTCATCTGCATTTGATACCTCAGAGTGGAG
>PYAF01005664.1:111332-134330 GCA_007407185.1 Glycine tomentella
AAAAAAAAAAAAAAAAAAAAAAAAAAAAAAAAAAAAAAAAAAAAAAAAAAAAAAAAAAAAAAAAAAAAAAAAAAAAAAAAAAAAAAAAAAAAAAAACTGAAGAGAATGAAAAGAACACATACATTATTGACAACATCTAAAAAGTATTGTCTATTCTACATATAGACAATGATTTTGCAACCGTTGATACGTTCAGTGTGGCCTAAAGCTAAAAATGTTGTAGTGCAAGTATGCAACAAGTGAGAAGTCTCAAAAGAAATGAATCAAACACGTTTGAATGATGAAGTTAGCGCTTCCCATTGAGGATTCAATTTTAACATATTGCAAAGACATCCAGAAAGTCTTAATTAGAAGATATATCAAAGGTTACAATGAGAAAACAATATTATAATGAAATTGTAACAGAGTCATCATCAAAATGATGTGTTGAAAGTCTTTGAGAATGAAAACTTCATAATGAAGTTAAACTAAATCAAGACAAAAAGAGATTATGAGATAATCACATTAGTAATTAAGAATTTTCTCCTCATAAATTAGTAATGAGGAACAACAAAAGAAGCTCGAATCTCCTTAAGCACCTATATCCTCTACCAAATTGTCTCCTTTTTAACTTAATAGTTTTTCTTCGTTTTTAAATACACGTATATACAATTTTACTAAGTGGAAACAAAAACTAAGAAAATGAGAAGAAATGAGGTAACTTAACAGTCCATCTAGAGAGTATTTATCTCATCACACGTTATTACCACTCCTCATTTCTTATTTATTCTTATGATACTCTCACTTTTAATAGTAAACACGGTGCTGCGACAAAAAGTCATTTTATGGAGTTCATGAGCTAATAATTTAAGTGATACAGCTCGAGCTTCAAGACTTTGAGGGAAATTATAAGTTAGGATGAGTTTATTTTTCAACTAATTAAACTACATATCATTAACATGTTTAAGATTTTAATATATCAAAAGAAAATTCGAATGGAATTTCGCTTTTGTAAGTTTCTTTCCTAACATATATATACTTATTCCTAACATGATGCCAAAACATTAAAAGCTTTTGGGAAAGGTGTAAAAGGATTATAGTGGTTCACGAAATAATTGGTTCACCAAGACATTGACCACCGTATGTAGTAAATTTAGTGCCATTGTTATACATAAATTGTTATCAATATCAATGTCTCTCTAACCACAACACTCCTAAGCACAATTATATAGTAGAAATTTAAATATAAAGAATGAGTAACATTGTCCCCCATAAAATAATAATGCTTCGAGATCATCTCTTAGAAATCCGAGGAACGAACTGATATTAGTAAAATATGTGTCGTGGTCGTTTCGTCCCACCATATCAACTTCCATGATGGACTAAAATAATACCAAAGATTTCAAGGGCTAAGAGTTGACAAATTCTATAATAATGCTATCCATGTGTCAAAATTTTACGCCATCCACGTGTTTTTTGCATTATTGTGAATTAAAAAAATTAAAGCCTTCTAATTTGGTATGTTTCTCATTGGCGGTTACTTGAACATTTCGTATAAAGTATGAGAGCATTATGGAGCAAAATCTGACTTTTGACTTGATAACTGAGATTTTAAATCATCCAAGATCCTCCGGAAACAGGAAAAGTATAAAGTGGAATTTCTTTTTACATCTAATTGAAAGCTAGGTCATGTTCAAATATTTTATTAAAGAATTCCATCTCAGTGAAAAGTTAATTTTTATCTGTGTGTGATAATTAAGTAATTTTTCTTTTAACTGTGTGGGTTACTAAATGGTGGATTTTATTTCCTAAGTACATGCAATTGTGCAAAATTAGCTAGTTACGTAAGTCTCTTTTTACACCCTAACAAATCCCCGGTCTCAAAATTTGAGCCTAATCTAAATTTGCCGGTTATTATAATTCAACTAATCGAAATGTGTGTAATATTCCCTTTAGTAATTTACTAATATGTTCACTTAAAATGCTCATTTGATATGCTATTTGTACTACTGATTTTTAAGTCATGCAACCTATAAGTCATACGTTTTGTGGTGCTTCACTAAATAACAAGTTGGTTATACAAAGAAGGACCAAAAATCAGTGGAATCTAAATAATTCGTATCATTTGATCTTGGAGCAACATACATCAATATCGAGTGTCTATGTTCTATCATACCAGCAATTAGATAATATATAGTAAAATAAAAACACAATCTTGAAAGAATCTAGTTTAGTTAATCAAGGATTCAAGAATCTACCTACCTATTTGCATGCTGTGTTAGGGATGTTAAAATATAAGTGTTATCATCAGCTAAATAATACCAATAGCTAGCATGGACAAAACCATGACACGTATTTTGGTTGAAGAAAAATATATATAGCTGGGAGAATTAAAAATATTATGTGGGTAGCAGCTAGCTAGCTTTAATAGCTTGCAATCGAAATCTGCGGTTGGTATTGATTTAAATGATTGAATTGAAGAATGAAAATTGACTCAGAAGTTGCATGTGGAATGCAGCATTATTGCATGTATAAATATCTGTTAGATCCTACATTTGGAAAGTTGCTTGTAAGTTGGACAAGGAAAGGTAGAGAGGGAGGGGTGATGAAGGGGTGGGAGCGAGCGAGAAGCAAGCACGTGACTCATCTTGACGATGGATTAGAAAGAAAGGAAAGTGTGTGTGGAATAGATGAAGGAGACCGCTACTGGGGTCATCATGTGTTTATTGTACCAAGAGTTTACTTAAGCCCCGAATTAAGATCACATGATAGTTTCACACACATGACAAGAACATCAAGGAATAAAAAGAGATAATATTGATGATGATGATCATGTCATGATGCTTACGATAATACAAGAGAGAGAGAATTGCTAAACAGTTAGCTGAAACTGATGCTTATATGCAATCTCAAATATGATATATAAGGAAGTTTGACATAATTTGTTGATGAAAGCATTGTAAATCTTCTAATACATGTTTTTGTTGTTTATTTTCACGCATAAAAACAATGGACATAAAAGACAGCTTTGGGGGATCTCTAATTCATTATCACCCTCTTTTTGCCATTTTCTTTCACGCACTGTAGAAGATTTGGCCGTTGTATACATGTTACTGGCACATAAAGTTCATCTATTTGTTGTCACTTCACAAGGTCCCCAACCGCATAGGAATCGGACTAACACGAGGGTCAGACAAATATATGGAAGAGAGAGAGTCTAAGAGTGAATTTTGCTAGGTGAAACTATAGAGAAGGAAAGGGAAAAAAGAGGGGAATGGTTGCAGGGGAACAATGAATTTATTGTCTCTTCGAAAGCCCAACAAGAAAGTATTTGTTGGTTTCTAATAAATGGGCTGAACAGGCACAGCGACAGAGTCCTTATCAGCCTGTGTACTTTGGAGATATTTCACAAACTACGGGTTAACACTGTACAAAAACTTTTTGCTAGAAAAAATATCAACACATTTCCACGACATAAATGTATGGCCTAGAAACAACCACCGCAACTGGAAACTCCAGTTCGTCTAATCAGTGAACACTTCACCACCACCTTTTTCCACCAAGTAATTAATACTATAAAGAATAATAATACAAGAAAAGAGAACCTGCCAAGGAAAATTCTTGCTGTAGACTTTGATCTCTAGCTTCTTACAAAGATGGTCATTGATCATTGCAGAAGCCAATGGCATATTTTATAAAAGAAAAATAAAAATTAAGGTACCCATACCATCTAAGCTACGTGGTGAAAATCCTCGGCTTCTAATAAATCAATAACTTTTTTTTTTCTTTGACATGGACAATAATAGAGAGGGCCTAGCAATTAAAGGCTATCAATGAATCTGAAAAATTTATGTCAGGCTTTCTGGTACTATAAAATCTTCGCCGAAAGAAATCCAATACATTCAATTCATTCCAAGATACTCAAGTTAAGTTATGCAAGCAAACCCCATGAAAAAAAAAACAAAAACTTTATTAAGAAGCTGAATTTAATTTGCTGTAATATTTCTTATGGAATAATTAACGTTGCATTTGTAGACATATAGTGTTTAGCAGCTTTAACCTTTGGGTCTGGAAGTTGGATTCCAATAAAATATTATTTTTCAATCACTTCAGTTAACCAATCTCATGCACGAAACCTACTTTATGTGTACCATGCATTATCCTAAGTAGTCTTTTTTTATTAAAAAAAAAAAAAAAAAAAAGAAGAAAGAAACGTTGAAGAAATCAGCTAGATTATTTTCGCCGATCCTATTTGTGAATATATATGTCATGCTTAATTACATAATATGCACAGTTGAAAACATAATTATAAATAGACAAATACAAAAAGAAGTGGAGAAAAGAGCCTTAAACTTAATAATTATGCCATAGATTACGGGACTATAGTAGATACTACTAAAGTTGCATAGTTTTATTCACAACTTGCTTAAAGCCACTCAAAACGGAAGAAGGATCATAGTAGCGGAAAAAAAAAACACACTCAAGAACACACTCTTTGCTTAAGCTACTACACGCTATTAACATAACTCAAAACATCTTTAAGACACAAAAATCACCTATAATACTGTCTTCTTTTTTTGTGTTTTTTTTTTTTTTTCTTCTTCTTGGTTTGGTTGAGATGCTACCTTTGTTTCTTCCTTTTCCCTCTCTTTTAACACATTACATCCTTGAGAAGCTTGTACCTGCGTGTGCCGGGTCGCGGCGACGGTGTGGGACTCTTACCCTTCTCAGAACCACTCTCTTCACGATGATGATCATGCTGCTTGATCATTTTCTCGCCGGAATACTCCGAACGTTGGGTGGCTCCGACCTCGTTTCCGGCCGACACCGGTTTCTTCGAATCGGAGCCAATATGTCTCAAGTTCTTCTCCTCGCTATGGCACCAATCGCACAGTTCTATCTCCGGTAATTCTCCGTAGTAGTTGCTACAATACCTGAAAAAAAAAGATAAATAAAACTTTTAAGTTTAATTCACTCCTAAAGTAACACCCACATTGAAAAGTACAAAAATAAAATAAAAAATCATACATGTTTTATTAAGCTACACATATATGAACATAAAAGGTAGCATAAGTATGGTCATGATCATGATTTTTGCATGGTTGTTATGAAAAACAATAGAGTTATGGTGAAAATTAAATTAGATGATTGTGTTATGATAAAGAAGGATTGGAGTATTATGATTTTTGTATGATGGTTATGAAAACAATAGAGATAATAATAAAGGGAATGATAGTGATGATTTGAGAAGGAGAAGAATAAAGGGAGCATCATACGAGTGCTGGAAGCGATTGCGGCATTTGTTGCAGCGAAAAAGCTTGTCTGGGAAACCAACGTCGCCGCACATGCAGCAAACGGTTTGAAGATCCACCATTGTTTTTGGTGTCGCAGGGATGAATGAAAAAAAGAAGAGGAAAAAGAGGCGAATTTGGAGGGTGGGAGAGAGAGACCCAGAAAGCCAAAGAGTACACACGAACACACACACACAAAAAAAAAGAGAGAGAGAGAGAGAGAATATGATCAATCTGAGAAGAGAGAAGAAACACAAGTAAAGAGAAGAGAGGAGAGAGAAATAGAGATAGGGAGAGTTTACACTTTATATAGAGGAAGATTAGAAGTGCGGAACTGCGTGTTGAGTCGGTGTATGGAACTTATTCATAATTTATTTTTTATTTATAGAAAATTAAAGAAACTCTATTGGATATATTTTTAAAATTTTAATTTAAATAAAATATTTTTTAAACCATCAACTAGTTTTGATAATTGTTAATCTCCACCACAAAATTTTGCTTAGTAACTTTTAGTAAATTTTCTCATAAATTACATTTTTCTATCAATAAAATTTGAATCTAATAATTTACTTAAAAAATCAAGTTTAATATCACTTCGATGGAACTTGTTAAATAAAAGAAGTTATTAACTCTAATAAAAAGAATTAATCTTCTTGAATATAAGAAATAGTTAACAATTAAAGAGTAATATTTATTTATTTATTTATAACAATTAAACACAAATAATATAAATTTATAATAATTCACACATATAATTTAACTAATAGACCTAAATTTATTTAGTGCAGCGGCCCATATTTAATGTTAGAAAGTATTTTAAATATGATTGCTTTGTACAGAATATATATATATATATATATATATATATATATATATATATGAACATTTTAAAGGTGGTTCAAAATTTTAAATTTTTATAATAATCATATAGAATTTATATGTAAGATAATTTTAAATGATTCAAAGTACAAAATTTATACTAAACAAGAAAGAAGATTAAAAAAAAAAGAAAAAAAATATAGAAAAATGTTGACATTTAACTAAAATTGTATAAAATAGCTATATATTCACAACAGGTAGACCACAGGTTGCTCGCTCGCAGTCATTTTCAGTTAGGGCAGGCAGCCATACAGAGACAGAGAAAGTGGGGTGGAAAAGACAGTTATGACCCATTGCTGAGGTTGTTTGATTATCATTTCTTACCTATTTTTTATCTATTTCTTCCTTTCCTTTTCAGCAGCTTTTGTCCGATTTGTGGATTTTGGAACTTGCCATATAAAATTGGTAAGTTAGCCATCAAGGGTTGCAAGCATCACCATTTCATTTCCACGCACTCTGTGATAGACGCAAATCACCGTTTCGACTTTCGATAGCTACCAATGCTAACCAAAGCAGCAAGACTATTAATAATCAGTTAATTACAGGATGCAAACGTTTAGTACTTTTCGGGATGTCATTTTGTGCAATAATATATATTTTACTCACTATTTAACACGTCATCATCTCACGTCTCTAAGTTAATCAACTATTAACCAATTATAGAATAACATTTCATACTTAATTAGCTACTCATTTAAAAGTATCCAAGTACCTGCATGTATTTCCACTTCTCTTATCTTGAACGAAAGTATCTAAGTTTCCTTTTGTCAAAATAAAAAAAAAAAAAAAAAGCTACTAATTTGAAAGACTAGCAAGTAGCAAGTATAGCATGAACGGTGTGGGTATACTTTAATTTGAATAAAATTTGAACAATAAATATATGAAAATTGTTTTAAATTATAAAAAAATACGTGTCATTAATTAATTTAAATAAATAAATAAATAAAAGTAGCTTATACTTATTAGGAGAAGAAAGTAAACTTAAAATTGAAAAGAATAATTTTAGAATCTAACTAGTTAATTTTTTTTTTAAGGAAATGAAAATTTTGATATTAAAATTTAAAGAAGCTAAAAATAAGATTTGAGGAGGAAAAAAAATAAATTTTAGTATGGAAGAGACTATTAATATCGTAATTTTTAAAAAATATACATAAATAAATGATATATAACTGTGAAATCTTGTATCATATGACAAATAAAGTTAATAAGAGACGGTCTTACGTTCAAAAACGAAAACATTGATTTACAAGATAGGAGTTAATTATAGAAATTACTTACAAAAATAAATACATATAGTAACGTATATTTAATTTTTTATTAATTATTTCAAAGGTAAATTTAACAATGTTTAAGTGTTGTAAAATCTTAATCTTCAAATATTAATCATTTATTTAATTAATATGTAATTCTTGCATTTTGTTTTTACTAAAACAGCCATTGTTAGTGAGCCAACGGGAAAGAGCCTAGAGGAAATGTTTTTTTAGCAACATATCATGCATGTATTGCAGGGTTTATAAGGTTATCTTGACAGTAAAGGAATAAAGAGAAAGAAAAAAAGATTGTGAGTTTGAATCTCTTTATTAACAAAAAAATTAATAAATCAATAGGTAACATTTGTTGATAAAAAAAAATAAATGAATCAAATGATATGAATGCTTAACTCAATGTTTTTGCTCATATGTTACATCTCAAAGTTGCCCGAAGTCCTTATGGAGATTGCTTAACCAAACTCATTATGGCCGTTTATCTTTACTTTAACGTATCTTCTTCACTCTCTAACATATGGTAGACTTCCTTAGCAATCAAAAAAAGAAAAATCGTGATATGGACATAATAAACAATTCTTTTTATAAAATTTTGGTTTTTAAATTTTAGTTACCTTATTAATTAATTATTTCATTTCATTTTACTCCCTTCCAATATACTCAATTCTTGTATACGTCTCTAGTTAATTGATTTATAATGCAAACCATGTATAGAAGCTAAAACAACAATAAACCAAATCAAAAGATAAGTAATCTAGTGTAGATTTAATAATATTTAACTAAAATATAATATATATTAATATATACTTAATTATAATTGAACAATTAAATGGTTAACATTTTTATATAAAGTAAACAAGTGAGTATATGAAATTGAACTCAGATTATGATTTTGATTCATCTAAAAATCTGCATAAAGTGAAAAGGTGGAAATTCATTTAGCAATGATTTAAAATGGTTTATATTTACAAAATGTTTTAGTTTGAAATAAACTCTTTTCACTATATAAAAAAATCAGATCACTATAGTATTTACCTCAATTCATTATCATCACACTTGCATATATAATTGCTATGGTGTAGGACACGGTGTGTGATTTGACTCGTGCAGTTTAAAGTAGGTTGAGAGAATAGGAGAGAATAAGAGAGAGTTCAGAGAAAAAGAATTATCTTTTTAGTCTCATAGTATTGAGTTGTATTATGATATTGTGATTACAGAATGGCTATTTATAGTGTTTTGCCTAGTGACGTTGTCAGTCCTTTTTGTCCCTGCAAAAAAAAATCATTTTACTTCTTGCAAATGTGTTTGTTTTATTTTTCATCCTTAATGCGCTTTAGATAGCGCTTTGAATAGTAAAAAAAGGGCTCTGAATAGTGGGGAAAAAACTCTATCTAAAGCGCTTTAAGGACAAAAGTTTATGCCTGCGCTTACATTTTCTCTCTCCTATCAGAGTCCACCACACAGACCTTTCCCCCATTAGGAAACAAAGTCACATCAAGGGATTAGTACTCAAATCCTATTCTAGCAGCTAATTTACGACACAAGCAATTAAGCAGCAATCTCACCCCCCCAAGCTTACTCCTTATAGCTGTAACCAAAGACTTTCCTGTAGACACCCCAAAAACACAATTTTTTTTTGGATTCAATCACATGTTATACTTTCACAGTTGAGTAAAGGTTTCTGCCAAATCCACTATATGTTGTCTCAGGGCGTTGCTTTTGACTATCATGTTATCTACATAGACCTCAAGGTTTCGACCTGTCTACTTTTCAGAAACTTTGTTCATCATCTTTTGGTATGTAGCGCCAACATTCTTTAATCTAGAGGACATGACCTTGTAGCAATAGTTTGCTTTTTCTATCATGAAGGTTGTTTTCTCCTGGTCGTCAGGGTGCAATGGTATTTGATCATACCTTGAATATCGGTAGCTAAAGGATTCATCCAATAGTTTATCTATGTCGGGAAGCAGGTGTGAGTCCTTCTGACAATGCTTGTTTAGATCAGAATAGTCAACACACATTCTCCATTTCTCATTCCACTTTTTGACTAAGATGACGTTGGCTAGCCAAGTAGTGTACCTGATCTCTTTGATGAACCCTGCTTTTTGAAGTTCCTTTACTTGTCTTTCAATCTCTTCTAGTTGCTCGGGGGCACTTTTTCTCCTCCTCTGGCATACAGGTTTTACTCATGGATTTACTGCCAGTTTGTGATAAAAGAGACTTGGGTTTATGCTTGGCATATCTGCTGATTTCCATGCAAATATGTCATCATTTTCTTTGTGAAAGGAGGATATAGTTTCCATGGTTTCACTGTCCAAGTCCACTCTAATGGAGGTCATTTGTTCTTCTACTTTTTTTGACTTGGAGATTCTGATAACTCCGTCCTAGTTACAGCCTAGGTACCCATGTCTTTTTCCTAATATCTTCACTGTAATCCAACTCAAGTGAGCATTACCTTGGACTGAGTTTTGGTCTTGGGATCATAATCCATTTCCTTGGACTTATCTTTGCTTTTCTGCCTTAGTGACTCTTTATAATATTCATAGGCTTTCTTTTGGTCTTCTTTCAATGTTATGACTTGTTTTTCATCATCGATGAATACCATGGCGTTGTAGGACAATTGTAGCTTTACAACAATGAACCTAACGACAATCATTCTAGTTATTAGTGCATTTCCAAATGTTACAACTTATCCTATTAGAGTTATGTGGTAACCAGAGAAACCTATTAGGTCCTCGTTGTAATGAAGCAACTTAGATTGTGGGATTCTGAGATTCCTAAATAAATCATAAAACATTATATCCAAAGAATTGCCTATGTCTACTAGTAATCGATGTACCTCTTTGTTGTTTATAAAGGTTTTAATTAGTAGGGGATCATCATGATTTGGAATGATCAACATGTCTGTGTTTTTGTTGTAAACAATCAATGGTGAATGCCTTCTTTTAACCAACTCATAATTTCTTCCACCATGCACAACTATCAAGACTCCTCTCGTGTGTCTTTTTCGAGCGTTGTTCGAAGGACCCCCGCCAGCGAACCCTCTTGCTAGACATATATCACCTTGTGGTCTCACTATGGGAATTTGGCCTTTTCTCAAGAGAATTCAGCCTATGTCACAACTCGGATCCATCATGATGCACAATTTGCACTTGATTTTCCACTTCTATCTTTGGTGTCCTATGTCGATACCTCAAAGATTGTCCTCAAGAATGGAGCCTCTTTTGGTGCCAATAAGAACTTCTTGACCTTTCTTGCTACTCATCATAAGGTGGTCGATCATATCGAGGCCTGAAATTACCTCCCCGTCCTTGCACATATATGTCCAATTGTCCCCAGCAAATGAGGATTTTAATAGCATTTTTCAACTAAAAGAAATTGTCGATGTCATGTTAAGTTACTTAATGACATCAATAGTATTATGAATGATCTTTTCTGGCATTTTTGGCTCTCAACAGTTTAGGAGCATCTAGACTGACATCCTTCAATTCCACATTCATGATTTTGTTCAATATTCTTCCTCGAGAAGCATTCAAGGAAGTGTACACGTCATATTTCGACCTGACTTTGTAAATTGGTTTCTCGTCTTACTTAAGTGGTTTGTCACTTTTCTCCCGTGTTGTGCCTTTTTCTGCATTCTGATTTTTGGCCTTTTTAATTTTTCGGCCTCTAGGATAATTTCATAGTTGATTGATAAGTGCCATATTTTAGTTATTTTTGAGATTATAATTCTAGCACTTATCTTCTGATTTCAGTAGTTTCCTTATAAAATTTCCTTAATTCTAGTTGTTTTATATTTTGTATATTTATAAATGTTGTTATTGTTTAAATTTGGAAGATTCATCCACTTAATTCTAACGTTTCAATAGGTATTTGTTGGATCCAGAAACCAAGCTAAGATGAAGGGTAAAATGGTTAATTTTACAAGTTTCCAGAGTGCGATTCGCCCAGGCTAGCATTCAACTCGCTTGGGCTAATGAGGTTACTTCTTCCTGAAGCAACCAACTCGCCTGGATGAGTGACCTTTCTTTAGCAAGAAGTAACCAGCTCGCTTGGGCGAGTTAGTCTAGCACCTCTTGGACCAAAATTGTATAAATCCATGTAAATCAAGGGAACCAAAAACCGGAATGAACTAGAGACAAAGAATCATGCAGAAAGAGGTGAGAGAAGAGAGAAAAGGAGAATAAATCCTACAGAAAAGAATTGTGGATCGCTTCCTTCGTCATGTCTTCTATTGATCGTGTGCTCTACACAATGATCGACTAGTTTCTCCAAAGGATTGGATGTAATCTTCATACCCTTATATATATCTTTTGATATTTGATATATATATATATATATATATATATGAATCTTTTCCACTCATTACTGGTGATTTCATTTTGTTCGTAATGTTTGATTCTACTTTATTACTAGTTTTATGAAATTGGATTCTAAGTTTGACTGAAAACTGCTCTTAGAATTTGAACGGAATGATTTTTCTCTTTACGTTACATTGCTAGGAATAGAGCATAATGCTTTGATTGCGAATAACATGAGATTATGATTGTAATGCTAGGATGTTTATTTCATATGCGAGGGATCGATATTCGGTAAATATCCTTAGAATTCTCGAATGCGAGGGATCTATTTGGGGTGAATGTTAGAAAATGATCCATATGTGTTAATGTTAATTGGATACTAAGGGTATGACCAATGAAATCCAATCCTACCTTTTTCTTGAATTAATTAAATTCATTTTAATTATTTTCATAATGTTCTGTATTTTCGACGCCCTAAATCCGTTATTTTTGTATTTTTGTTAATTTCTTAATTCTATTATTTTCACAAACCCATGATATTCCAATCAATTTTATTGTGCATAACTATTAGACTGTTACTTTTATCTGGAATAACTGAGTAGCTCAAGTCCCATGTGGAGACTATCTCTTTATAAATTCTGTAACCTGTGACGATATTGGTACGCTTGCCAATAGTCTAACATTGATTTAGTTTTTCGCTTTTTTTTCCTAGCAACTCCTACAAGGTGTTAGGTGCCATTTTTTAAAAGGATACGGAGAAAAAAGATCTTTCCCTCACTTTGTCTTAGCCAACATCAATACGACTCTTGGCTATTGGTTATTTGCAACTCTCACTTCTTTATTAAATAGTGAGATGTATCCTATGAGTGATTCCTTTGGCCCTTGCTGGATTAATTTCAAGTTTGTCTCCATCTTTGTTCTTTCTTTGCTAGTTGCAAAGGCAGATTTGAATTTCTCCCTCAAATCCAACAATGAATTGATGGATCTCGGTGGAAGAGATTGTAATCACTTCAACGTCATAGATTTTAGCAACAATAGGAATGCATGACACATTATTAAGGCTGAAGCTCCTTTATATGACAATGCTAACTCAAATGCCGACAAGTGATCATTCGAATCAAACAATCCGTCATATAATTCCATAGCCGAAAGTTGTCTCAATTGTTTTGGGACCTATAGCTCCACTAAGTATTTTGAAAATGACATGTTGAAAGAGATAACTTCGTCAGAATCTTCCTCTTCGTCCACACCCACGACGATAGTGATCAAAGATTCTCTCTTTCTAAATTTCGATGGAATCTTCTCGGCTAGTTTTTCACATGTTTTTTCTTCACTAGCAAGTCTCCTTCATCTTCTACTATCTTCGAATGTCCATTTTGTTCATCATTCTTTTCTATCCACAGATCTGGTACTTGTTTTTGATGTTATTCCAACATTATTTTTTGTTGTCTCAGCATCTCTACGAGCTCAGCTAATTGCATGCTTGTGAACACTACATTCTCTTCCATCCTTGGAGAGGTCACGACTTTCGTCACATGTAAAGAATGCATTACTACTGCTGAAACTTTCTTATTTCACGTGTTCACTGTAACAAAGATCCACGAACTACGAATCCTTTCATCCTAGAGAATCAATGTTCCCCACAAACAACGTCATTGCTATGGTGTAGGACACGGTATGTGATTTGGCTTATGCAACATGAAGTAGGTTGAGAGAAAGGAAAGAATCAAAGAGAGAGTTCATAGAAAGAGATCTTGTTAGTCTCGTAGTCTTGAGTTGTATTATGATGTTGAGATTATAGAATGTTTATTTATAGTGTTTGGCTATGTAGCGTTATTAGCCATGTGGTTTATGACCAGTATTTGTGTTAAATGTCCTATTATGAAGGTTACATCGAGCTTATCCAAAGTTGATTTACCACTAGGGCATGTAACACCCTGAAATTTCGATAACTGAAAATAGATGTTTTATGTATTTGTTGTGTTAGTTGACTGTTTGATAAGCTTAGGTTAGTTGATTGATTGTGTGGGTTAACCTTGTGAAATTGTTTGGTGTGAATGTCAAGTTATGCAAACTTTGTTTGATTTATTTTTATAATGCGAGAGTAATAGTTTAACCCATAACCTGCTTCCAAAGTAAGTATTTTGGTTAAACTTTGATTTGTAAAAGCTCCATTGATTCTTCTATTTTGGTGGTACAAATGTGGTTTTTCCAATAGGTTTTGAACTTTGTTTGTAACCGAAATCAGAAGTATCTCTGGTATATTTTTGCACACTTAATATTTCAGCTAAGTTGCATTTTCCTTTATAAAGCTTTTTCAAAAGATCAATTAGGTAGCTATTTTTAGAAAGTAGTAACATGTACTTTTCTCCTTGACTTCTTTTGAAATCATCAAACTTTTCTTGTAACACTTTGCATTTTTCTACCTTAGAAGAGAAAGAGAAACATATACACCCATTGGCCTTGTAACTTGAAAGAAGTTTTTCATTTTCTACAAAGTTCACTTTGCATTTCTGCAAGTTTGGTGATGTGTCATCTTAGATCTCCTTTTAGCTTATTATTTGATTTTGCTAGCCTTTGAGCCTCATTATGCATATCATGAAAAACATCAACAATTTGATCATATTCAGAATTTACCTCAAATTCAACACTAGAGAATTCTTCATCATCACTTACAGTTGAAGTGAGACAAACATTAGCTTCTTATTCATTCTCACTAGCTGATCCGGGTGTTGTTGATTCATTATCTTCCTAAGTAATATATGCCTTCTTTGTCTTTCCTTTTTTCTTTATCCTCCTTTCACCTTGTCGCTTCTTCAGAAAGAATGTGCAATCATATTTAACGTGGTCAAGCTTACCACATTCAAAGCATATGAAGTTGGTAGATTTGTTGTTGTTGCTGTCCTTTTTGTTATTGAACTTTGACAGCTTTTTGTTTTTGTTTCTCTTTATAAACTTGTTGAATTTCTTTACTATTAGGTTCAAGTTTTCATCACTTGAATCTTCTTGTATCTCCACATTTGATGATGCATCTTTTAAAGCTATACTCTTTTGTTTTTTTATCTGCATTCTTAGAATGTGTTAATTAAGACATTTCTAACTCATATTCAAGTAGCTTACCGAAGAGTGCAACCATATACATCTTGGAAAGGTCTTTTGATTATTTAATAGCTGTGACTTTTGGTTGCCATGATCTTGTAAGACATTTCAGAATTTTGATGTTTAATTCTTCAGCATCAAAAGTCTTTCCAAGACCAAGAAGATGATTCACTATGTGAGTGAACCTTGTTTACATCTGAGGTATGGTTTTTGTGGAGTTCATCACAAACATCTCATACTCATGAATCAAGGCATGCTTCCTTGATCTTTGTACATCATCTGTGCCTTCATGAGTAACCTCTAACATTTCCCACATCTCCTTAGCGCTTTTACACCTAACAGTCCTAAAAAACTCATCCGAAGAAAGTGCAGAGATGATCATATTTTTAGCCTTAAAATCATATTGCACTATTCTTTTTTCAGCATCTGTCATTTCATCCCAATCTTTGGGAATCAATTTATTATCAACAGTTTTCATTGGGACCAAAGGACCTTTTACTATAGCATTCCATGCTACGAGATCGTTGGACTAAATGAAAATCTACATTCTATTTTTCCAAAAGTTAAAATGCTCTCCCTCAAACATCGGTGGACGATTTAGGGAGGAACCCTCTTTGAAAGTAATCTGAGTGGTATTTATTGTCTTTATAAAAGATAGTGATCTTGAATAAATCTCAAAAACCATCTCTTGATATCAATTGAAAATACAATGAACACACTTCAAATAACTAAGAGGGGGGTGAATTGGTTAAAACAATCTTTTAAAATCTTTCTTTAAAATAATTTGCAGAATTAAAACTTGGATCGTATCACTCAATCACCCTTAATCAAAATCAGAAGTTTTCTTTCAATCAAGATCATTGGAATACATGTAATGTCTGAACTACTTCTTGTTGATTATATATTGATCACCCAAATAAAAATAATGAAAGATATTCAGATTAGAAAACAAGACACAACAATTTATACTGGTTCACCTCACTAACATGGAGGCTACATCCAGTGTCTTCCAACCAACACTAGGTTAGAGTTTTCACTAAATCAAAAGTATTCTATTACAAGCAATTATCTTTATCAACCCTAGATAAAGAAACTTAATTGTAAAACACTATTAGAAAAAAAATCAAAAAGATCCTGAGAACCCTACTCAGATCTTTATCCCTAGAGAACACTACTCTAGAAAGCTTGAAAGAAACTGTGATTTTCACAACAGAAATATGTAAACACAAAAGAATCCAGAAGTAAGATTCAAGAGAGACATAACCTGTGATCCTTAATGGATGAAAAAATGAATGAACAAAGTCACCAATCAATCCAAGTTGTATGAATGTCAATGCACAAAATCAACTCTCTTGAAATCTCTTTTTCTCACAAACACATCATTACAAAATCCAATAACCTTTTGATCTCACACAAGATGTGTTTCACTCATAAAATCAGATTCTTGGACTTTTGAAAGCTTAGTAAACTTTGGGTCAATCGTAAACTCAAAGAGTAGTTTGTTTTTTTTTAAAGAATAGACCCATAAAGCTTTAAATACAAAACTGATTTAACAGAATGTAATCGATTAATCTATTAAGGTAATCGATTATTTTAACATATGTAATCGATTAATCCAAAAGATAATCGATTAGTTAGTTCTTGAGCTTTCTGGAAATTCTTTCACAAACAAGGTAATCGATTAATACGTGATGTAATCGATTAAAGCAGTCAATGATATGTGAAAGAAGCTTTGATAATCAATTGCAATAAATTGGTAATTGATTAAAGCAGAGAAGCTCATATGAGAATTAAGCCTTTGTAATTGATTACATAACAATAGTAATCGATTAAAGTAGCCAGACTATTTTCCAAATAAGTCTTGGTAATCGATTACAGATGAATGGTAATCGATTAAAGCAAACATGCTTAATTTGTAAAATACACTTGGTAATTGATTACAGAAGAGAGGTAATCGATTAAAGTGTTTTTCTAGAAATAAACACAAGCATGTAACCGATTACATAACAATGGTAATCGATTAAAGCAGTGCACAATCTGATTTTTCCAAAACCATAAGCCATGAGATTTACTTTTTCAAATGCAAACATTTAATCCTATTTACTAGATATGAATGCATGTAATATAAATTATGCAAATGCATGCAAGGATCACTAGGCAATGTACTTGAACCACTTAGACAAATTACAAATGCCTTCAATTGGATTGGGCATGTAAAAAGCTAAAAATTTAAACCAAATACTTCAGTCTTGCTTTGATAAACTTGCAGCTTCAACTCCTAACTCCCAACTCCCAACTCCCCCTGTAGATAACAAAATCCTCGAAACTTTTCTCAAAGTTTTGGTAGAGGAAGGAGCTTCTAAACCCTTCTTTTTTGGTTTCCTTGAGGTAGTCTTGGTTTCTTTTGTACTATGCTACTAATTTAAGCTTCTCTTAGTGTCTCTTGTGTTTTAAGTACCATTGTTGGGAGTTTTTCACTTCCTTTGAAATCCTTTGAAAATGAGATGTTGTAAAAGTCTCATTTTTATGAAATTGATGTCATTTTTATGATTCTTGTTGAGTCTTGGTCACATTGGTGTGATCGGAATTTCAAAATGATGTCTTTTGATGTGAACTCCCAAAACACCATTTGGCCCCTTTTTGATTTGAGTGGGTATTTGACCCTAAATGTTAATATTGATCTTACCTCATAAATTTATACTAAATTGTCTTCAATTTGGTATATAGAGCTCTGTGTTTGGACGAAAATCCGCGTATTTGAAGGATCTCGAAACAACACCGCGAGGCTTTAACAGGAGAACTCCTAGTTAGGTAAGGGGTGTTTATTATGTTGGTAGTAATTTAGACACCATAGTTAGGGGCCAAGGAGTCCAACTATGAGAATAACTGACTGTCCCTGTTGTATACTAATTTTTCAAGAAAAACTATGTTTTTAACTAATGGGATGCGATGCATTTATGATAATGCTTATGTGATTTGTTATGTTTGAATGAAACAATGTTGATATGTGTAGCACCCCTGTATGCATCCAATGTATTAACAATTACTTAATCAGATTAGCGCAGTAATTAATTTAAAACCAATAGATAAAAACTAACGGAAGCGTTTTACTAAAAACATGATGTCATCGTCATTTACTTACAAAACCATATTTCCTGATTCATTATGTATGGTAAGCATCCAAATTCCCTAATATGAATGCCAAGGCTTCACAACTAGCCATAACGATCCAGATAACATAAACAACGGCAGATAAAGACAATAAAGTCCATACAGTTATAACAGGAGAATCAGAAACCACATATATCAATATGGGTATAAATATACATCATCAAAACCACCATTGTGGCTATACAAAAGAATAAGCACCCAGTGCCATGATCTCACAGATCACATCCTCACAAGAGGGCATAAAATGCATAATGTCTGTACATCACATCCATACAGGATCCAAAAATATGTGTACATCCAAAAATATGTGTACACACACATTTTCCCTCGTAGGGGTACAAAATACATGGTAAACATAAAACAAAGAGCCACAACGCTCTTAAAATACTGTCCAAGCAGCTACACAGAGTCTGTCCCTATTGGGGCCTCCCGCCCTGGGACCCATCACCTTTGCCAGATGTATCACCTATAAAACATAATCCCCACACACAGGGTGAGATACAATCTCAATAAGCTCTAGGTTCTTTGAGGCTTCTCTTCACCCTGGCTCACTTCCATGATACACATCATCAAAGGCATCACAATACCAGGCCTCCTGGCCTTCACAACAACACATATACATTCTCTAGCTCTAATGTGTATCTGCGGTACTATGCCCGCCAAAGATGCATCATCATCAGCATCAGGACTCTCAATCCTCAGTGTGAGAGCAGAACTCACACCCGTGCCATCCCATCGGGAGCTACCCCTTTACCAATGGATGCACGTATATGGTACCTCCGAGATTAGGCTTCTACCGCGATGGGTCCACCTATCTCTGGTGTTTAGGGACATACAACCTTTACATGAGTAAATCGACTAGGAGTTGCGCTCTACTCCTAGGGAGGTCCATATCTATCTAACTGGCTAGAAGATCTATCCGAAAGGCAACCAAACACAAAGCACAAAAACATCCATACATATTATCATAAGGAAAGCTGTAACATCCAATTCAATGCATATGAATCATGTATGCAACCAGTATGGTGGAACTCAAGCAGTGGGAAACAATCCCAAGAACAAAGAACTTACCTGGCAAAGCCGTGCTCTGCTGTTCAATCCCTGAACTGTGGTCTCCGCCACTGACACCCTCGGTGTCACGCCCTATACAAAGGCACACAAGCAATCAACAACGGTTCTCAACCGTTAGAAAGAAAAGGAAAGCTATTCTTTTCCATTTAACCTCTTTTCTAAGCTATTTTCAACTTACAAGAACTAGCCACCTAACCAGTGTCTCACAAACCCTACACAGGATCTATCTCGGCCTAACCAATGAACTAAAGTCTCCCAAAGACTCTACATCAACCAATTCAAAGGTTCAACACCCTAACCATACCACATTTCAAAGATTATCAAATGGCTAAAATGGTTACTTCAACACAATTTCACCGTCTATATAGCCTCCTGAGCACATAATGTAAAAGCACTTAGGCTCATACATAACATAATCTCATCAATTCAGCCCACATTCTTCCTATACATACATTTCTCAGAGCCATATTCCAAAGTCCATAAAATTTATATTTCAAGGCTAATCCTTCATCACAACAACCTCCTAAGCATATTTTTCCAAAGGACCCAAGCCTAATTTCATCTCTATCACAAATGGGTCACTATTCACCTCAAGAACAAATTCTTAAATTGGTAGAAATTGAGTTTCTTACCTCTAAATCAACAAGGAATGCTAATGGACAACTTCTCCAAGCTTGGGTATCCGTAAATCGCCTCCTTTCCCTGCCAAACTCAAGTTTTGTGAAATTCCCTAGAGAAAATGATCTCTCCGTTTGATGGTTTTTAAGGAAAATTGAGGTTGGAATATAGCTCATTGGATGATTTCCTTTAAGTTTCATGTTGGAAGCTAAAGGTTTTGGTCAATGGTTGACTGAGTATGAAGCTTTTCCTCTTCAACAATGGTGGAAACGAAGTGGGGAAGAAGAAAGGTGAGTTTTTGGCCAGAAAACGCGTGAAATGGCCTTTTATAGTGGCCCAGATCGCGTTCTAGCGCTAATCGCATCACCTTGGTGCTAACCGTGCCAGATTTCAGAGAAAAATTGACTTTCTGGAGTACTTCTGGCGTTATCCGTGCCAGGGACAATTCCGTCGCTAATTACATCGCTAACACTTTTTGCGACAGAATATCGTAAATTTAATATTTTATTTTTTAATTAATTTTTATTTTATTTTAAAACCTTGGTCATTATAATATGGATGTTTGGGTTAATGATGTTGAAATGAGATGAGTGTAATATGTATGATGATGATATTAGATGATGTGTTGTGGATGTTCATAATGACATTGATGAGAGATAATATTGATGTGAACAATGTCATTGTGTGATGTATATATATATATATATATATTGATACCATGGAGGTGCATGACGGGTTATCCTTGCGAGGAAGGATTTGTTCCTAGTCGGGTCATGCATTGATGGTGCCTATGGTTATCGTTGTGTGATGTGGATATACATGGATACACATGTGGGGTGTATGAAGGGTTACCGTTGTGAGGAAGGATTTGTTCCTATCCAGGTCATACATTGATGGTGCCCATGATTATAGGTTGTGTATGTACATGTGAGGTGTAGTGACCGATTAGTGCATCGATGAGCCCACATTGGTGTGTTATGTATGTACATGGGGGGTGCATGACGAGTTACCCTTGCGAGGAAGGATTTGTTCCTAGGCGGGTCATGTATTGATGATGACCACGCTTTATACTTCATTTGCATGGATGAAAATAGAATGAAGGCACTCACCTACCTGTAGGCTGAAAACGCAGGTACTAAGGGGTCATCAGGTTTGAAATTCCCTAGTGATGTTGGCTGATCACCGGGGGGGAATGACTAGTGCACGACAGGGTGACCCTGATAGGCGGTGAATCATTTTTCCTATGAGAGACTATTTTTGGGATATGGTACCACATTGCATGCTGATAGATGAGTCAGGTGCATGCATCATTCTGAGTATGATTGTTTGAGTTGTGAAATGAACTGGATGATTGGTTGTCGGGTGTGTATTGGACTGATGGATTTTTGGTAATGATTGTGGTTGTTA
This sequence comes from Glycine tomentella, assembly GCA_007407185.1. Lineage (NCBI taxonomy): Eukaryota > Viridiplantae > Streptophyta > Magnoliopsida > Fabales > Fabaceae > Glycine > Glycine tomentella. Next base: position 132,414 of record PYAF01005664.1, read on the forward strand.
ATGTTGTTTCCTTTCCAATTGTTGTTATCTGATGCTTGTTGGTTTTATATAATAAACTCTCCCTTGCTTTTGCTGTACCATGTGGTTGGTACTTGTGATGATCGTGAACCTTCATTCGTGTGAGCAGATGAGCAGCATTAGGTGACTCTGGAGAAATCTTCTTTTTATTGGAGCCGCCAAGCCGATGTGATGACGTTGGAATTATTTTTGGAAAGAGTTGTGTTTTGTTAATCAACTCTTTCATAGTTAGTTCCTTGATTTCTTTTTGTGGACATGTATATTTTGAGGTATAAAATACATGTAGACTAAATTAAGTTCTACACTTGTGAATGATGAGTACTGATTTAGTATATGTATACATATGTATTCAATTATGTAATTATATCGTGTGTATGGTAATTGTATTATCCCGAAAAATTTACCACCATTTTCATAATCAAATTAATGAAATTTTTATTAAAATTTGAAATTTCATGAGTAGAAATTAGTGATATCGTAACAACGAGGCGGGCCGTTACAAGACACTTCTGTTTTGGTTGACGACTTGAATTTATACCCGACTTATAATATTTAAGTCGTTTGCCATGTATTAGACTGTATATCACATATTCATGACATGTGAGATTCATATTTACCCTAAAATAAAAATCAAAAGGAAAAAAAAAAGTAACATTAGTAAGTGCATGTATGTTTGGTGGTGTGATATTAAATTAGTGCATGTATGTTTGGTGGTGTGATATTAAATAAGTGTGTTGATTAATAAAATCATGTCAAATATGCAAAATATGGTTCTAGCTTTACATGAGACGTCACGCACATCTAATGCTCACCATTGTGACCAATGAGAAACTAAATATGCTGAAAATTAAAGTAACTGAAGGCAAAATCATTAGCGATTACAGACTATTGGTTTGAATATTGAGTTCCAAACTTTATATTGTATGTTCAAGACATGCAGAAAGCCAAGAATTTTGTAACACCCTGATTTTTCAATGGTATGGTCAAAATGTTTCTTGCACAACTATTTGATGTGAATATTAGGTTATGTGATTTGATTGATCTATATTTAAAATTATTTGGGTGAAATATCAATTAGAGATATTACAAAAATTTTTAAAAAAGAAATGACCATATTATCCTTCCCTTGAAACGGAAATTATAAAAATGCCCTTGAGTCAAAATTACACAAATATCCTTAGATATTTTGTTGAGATATTTTATAGTGGAAATTACACAAATATCCTTGGACATTTTGGAAAATTACAATCACGCCCCTAGAGTGTCAAATTATTATAATACCCTTTAGGCCAGAAATGCCCAGATATCCTTAGATAGTTTGTGAAATCCTGATAAAAGTACAGAGTACTCTTAGATGACAGATAATCGAGATACTTTGTGACAAAAAGCCTCAGCATAGAATTGTTATGAATTTTCTATGGTGATAACTTTGAAATTGTATTCAGAAGACTTCAGGCATCAGAAAAATATGAAAAAAATGAGAAATAGAATCTATGGAAATTTCTCTTAATTGTAGGATGAACAATTTAATAAAATGGTTTAGTGATGTTGATGGTCAGAAAAGGAATGGACCAATCAGAATTAAGTTAAGAATAGTCTTGTATGCAAGATCTGTGTAGTACTCGGTATAAACAGTTTGTGAGCTATTGGTATTGTAAATGAAGTCAGTTTCTGGAAATCTCTGGAGTTCTATTATTAAAGATTATCTTTAGGTAGAAGAGTTCAAATCAAACTTGAATTCTTTTTAAGAAAATGCCATGTGTAAAGCCATATTGGAACTAGATTTTCTTCATCATCAAAAATGACATATGTAGCATCAAAGGAAGTAAAATTTGTCTTCCCTTCCTCTTTAGTTTGGTAAATCACGTGAATAAGGTAGAAAGGGAGGAGAAGTTTCAT
>PYAF01005664.1:142686-159654 GCA_007407185.1 Glycine tomentella
GTAATTTTATTCTGTTCTTAATGCTTGATTCTACTTGATCACTAGTTTCATGAAATTGGATTCTAAGTTTAACTGGAAAGTACTCTTAGGATTTGAACTGAATAATTTTACTCTTTACGTTACGTTGCTAGGAATAGAGCATAACGTTTAGATTGCAAATAGCACGCGATTATGATTGTAATGCTGGGTTATTTACTTCATATGCGAGGGATTGATATTCGGTAAATATCCTTAGAACTCGATTGCGAGGAACCGATTCGAGGTTAATTAATGTGTGCATCAATAATAATAGAAAAAGATTTATATATGGTAATATTAATTGGATACCGAGGTATGAATGATGAAACTCAATCCTACGCTTTTCTTTAGTTAATTAAAATCGTTTTATTAGCTTCCGTAATTTTTCGTTATTTCCGTAAAAACCATCAAAACTTCGATTATACTTGTTGTACATAACTATTCAATTGTTGAATTTTATTTGGATTAACTGAGTAGCACAAGTCCCTGTGAAGACGAACTTTTATAGATTTTGTAACTTACAACAACAATTGGTACGTTTGCCAAAAGTCTAACAATAGAGTATATGAGTTATTATAAATTTTCTTAACATTTATATATAACTTCTACTTATATATAAAAAAAATACTCCCACCAACTATGATTTTGGCTTACCGTTGGAGATTGAGCAATGACAAAAATAAATATTCTCAAATTCTTTGATTAATTCTGACGCTGATATGCACATGAAAATCAACGTACGTCAAGTAGGAGTTAAAGAAAACAACTTTCTAATTACATATGTTAAACACAAATTAAAGTTGAAATAACAAGTATAAAATATTGTAATATACGGGTGGAGTGGAGTTGATGTAAACGCTTTAATTCCTTTGAAATCGGTTAAGCATAATTATTTAATCATAGTGGACGACTTGGAAACAAAGGCGAGCGGGGTTCACATATTTAATCAAGAAGAAATTGGCGAGTGTCTTATCATACAATTTGGCAAGGTATGCTTAAAATTCATTTTAAACATAAGAAAATATGCATTAAAAAAAGAAGGCATGTTTAAATGTTAAAAAGAAAGTGATATATATATATATATATATATATATATATATAATTAGTTTAAGTAAAATGGACTTTGATTTATTTTTTAAAGTAAGTTAGAAATGGACAAAGAATAGACTGAGAAATTAATTTATTTTCAAGTGATGATATTTAATAGATACGAGTAAACAATGTAATTTTTTTATTTAGAAGGAAACAAAAAGAGAGAAAAGCAACAAGATAAGAAATACTATATTACGAAAGAAGAACTTAGGAATCATCAAACAATGTAAGATTAATTATAAAAGAAAACATTATTAATATACTTTGTCGATAAAAAAAAAAAATCCCATCTCAAAAAGGTAGTGAGTTCCATTGGCTAAGACATCAGCCAACAATATAAACACTGATATAGTTGGTGTTTAAATTAGAATTTGCAAACTTATGAAAATTAAAGTGATTTTAGTTAAGAAAAATATACAATTAGATATATTCATTTGTATTTTAAAAAAATTATTTGAAAATATTTTTAACGTTATGAAATTGTTAATTTGAAAAATAATATATTATTAGTATTAATCAAATTAACCTAGAAATACTAACAAGGATAAGAAATTCTTATTTAATATCATTATAACATAATATAAAATGAAATGGAAAATTTTATCCACACACAAGTTTACGTACTCAATGCAAAAATAACAAAGCATTACTTTGGGGTTGAGCAAAGTCAAACCAAATATGTTTCCAAATACATTCAACAGAAAATTACGATTTGACATCCCCATCCCCATACCAAACACATTCGCCTTCACAATTACTTGTGTAAATTATGAAGTGCAATATTATATGGTAATGACTGTGTGTTCTATCCTTCAAGAACAGACGTCCAGCAACAATGCTAGATACTCGATATTGGATCAAACTCTCTCTCTCTCTCTCTCTCAAGATGCTTATGGTGTTGAAGGACCTCAAGGAAGAAGAAGATCACTACAGGGATACACAACACGAGTGGCGTGCAGTGTGTGTTGTGTGAATGGAAAAGAGAGAGTCAGAATGTGTGTACCTTGCCTCTTAGTGATACCTCTATTTATTCTCACTAACCTGGCAAAATAGGGAAACTACTTCCAATTCTTGGTCGCAATCTTCAATAAGATGAGCAGATATCTTCAATATTTGCCAAGCATATATTGTCCATTATTTCTCTTGATTTGAGTGATTATTTAGAAGATGATTCCCTGAAGTTTGCCAGAAATCATGGTGTGCAGGTCTTGTTGGGCCTCTTAGTATTTAGCCCACTGAACATCCATAACAGTTGCCCCTCAGCCCGGTTATCGAGTAATCTGGATGGCCGGGTTGATTTTATACCGACATGATGTTGGGTTATGATTGGGATGATTATCTCGGCCTTGTCGGCCGGGTTACCAAATTTCCGAGCTTGATACCTTTCTCGGTCTTCGTTTGCTACCTCGGTGGAGCTCTTACGCCATGGTCACGCATTTTCTCCGAAATAGCTAATCTTTTTTCCTGATCTCTGACTTCAACACAATGAAGCATCCTCACTACCATTCAGACATGCGAAGCAACGCGCCTCCCAGGCATTTAATGCTCTATCATTTCTTTGCACGTTTCAATCATGATTATCCTGAACCAATTTCAATTTTGCCCCTGCTTTTTGGTGAGCTGGTCACTTTTGCCTCAATGGTGAGTCGCATCTGTCAGTTACTTGTTCTCATCGATTCGTATTTTGACGGTGACTCTTTTCAATATTATGGGCTTCGACAGTTACATTTTATCTTTATAGGCCTTACCTTGTCATTTCTTCCACTACTTTCAAAATTCGTAGATCATTTTTCTTCCTCTATCTGCCCTCACACCAGTTCCTTATTCTTCGTCTTTGTCTTTGGTGCTTCAGCCTTCCCTTTCCAGAATCCTTCTACTCTAGATACCTTACCTTTCTTTCCTGTTTGTGATTTTCGCATTTCCATTTTTCATCATTATGCTTGTTTTATTTTGATTTTTCCACACTTCTCTGTTCTTAGCCCAATCTCTGGGTTTTGCCTTCCTTTTTCTATTTCTTCAAAGTCCACCTTTGTCCCCTACTCTTTTCCTCTTGTGCTTCGAATCCCTTCCAACCTTTTGGAAATGGGATTCACTCCTAAGGAAGAAGCGCACATTCGCACGACAGTTCCCCCTCGTTCAGCCTTTTGGTTTTTTGGTCTACCTCTTTCAGAAGAAGAAAAAGCCAAGCGTTTATTACGCACCCCTTCTGGAAGTTCCAAACCTTCCCAAAACCCTTCAGCCAGAAAATCCTCCTCTTCAAAGGTGGTAGCAAGTTCTGGTGTTGAATCTAATAGTGAGCCTAGGGGTCCATCTGTGATCCCTTCTGGCCTTCCTTTAGTGCCACGTCCTGTAGAGCCCCGCCCTGAGACTCGATTTGAACCATGTCTGAGGTGTATGGATAGGTTTCTATACTTGGCTAGCTCAAGTTTCGACAAGCAGGCCGATGACGTATTAGATGCGTGTCGGCACAACCTGTAGTCATCATCCCACCTATGCCCGAGATGATCAGGACATCGACCTCGTTCCCTGAGCAAACACCTGGGACCGAGGTGCCGCTTGGGCGTACTAATCCCCGACGTCGGCTGATACTTCAAGCCATGTTGTCATTTTTCCAGGTACTTTTACTGATAATTTTTTTTTTATTTTGCCGTAGGTCATTATGGATGTCCCATCAGTGGAAATAGTTAAAGAGTCTCGATCAACCGGTTCCCACATCGACAGCCCATCTCCAACTCTAATAGCTAAGTTTCCTTCGGTCACTTATGAGGTTCTTAACACCGTCCGTTATGAGTCCGAAGAGTGTCGTCGCTCTCCCTATCGGAAACCAGGAAGGGTTCTCAATTCGCCACCCCGACCCCAATGAGCCGATCTGTTCATGTGCTGAACAAGGCGATCCCAATTTTTTCTTTTTCTGTACCGACGTGGTCACCCGCTTGGGTGTCCGCTTTCCGCTTTCCGAGTTCCAGATGATGATCCTAAAGCATCTGTCTTTAGCCCCTTCCCAACTTCACCCAAATGGTTGGGCTTTTGTAAAGTCTTTTGAGGACTTGTGTATAAATCTGGGAATCCCCTGCACGGTCCCCGTCTTTATGTATTATTTTTCTGCTCATACTTGCCACACCGGCCGAGAGTCTTCCAACCGGAAAGGATGGACTTCCTTGAGGAGTCGTCCCAAGCGTAAGCTTTTTCCCCTCTTTACCGAATCTTTCAAGAGGTTTAAAAACAATTATTTCCGAGTTTGTGCCAAACTCGGCCAACAACCTTTTTTCCTCCAAGGGCCGGAGTCTGCCGGGGTAAAGTGGAAGTTCCCACTTTATTGGACCCGTGCCCACCATGAGTTCTTTCCCACCTTCTACCATCGTGACGAGACGGGGTTGTCGGATGCGGACGCTTATTCGGTGATCCAGATCGATGCCTTTCGAGAGGGTCAGGGTCTTTGCGACATTCCTCCTGCTCCCCATCACTGTTAGTCTGAAATTTGAAATATGTTGTATCGCTTATTGTTTCTTGTGCTAACTGTTTCTTCTATTTTGCAGCTATTGAAATGGAAGATCACACCGGCGACTTGAGACATCGATCCCGCCAGACTTCCAACGCCTCTAAGCCGATCTCCGGCGCCAACGATGTCCCTCTCTTCTTCTCCAAACTCAAAAGGAGAAAGGTGGCGAAATCAGTCCTGGGAACGGCCGTTATAACGACGGCCCCGGCTGCCCCCATTCGAGCTCCTTCCGTCGTCGCTGCTGGTGGCTCTTTCTCTCCTGCTGCCCCGGCTACTGATCCTCCGGCCAGGGAGCCTTCGATGGCCGCGCTCCCCGAAGCCCTTAAGGTGGCGCCAGGGCATCTATGGGAAATGGGGACTGAAGAACTTTTCCCTTCTATCCGGACTCCCAAGCATTTTTCTGATTAAATCCCGCTCTCTAACAAAATGATCGTGCAGCATCACCAAATGCTTTTCCATGCCTACTAGAATGCTTCTCTTGTTGATAGTCTAGTCACCTTGAAGGCCAGATATACCAAGAGCCAAGAGAAGTTGGCTGCCGCCCAAGCTAAGACCCAGAAAGCCGAGGAAGAGTTACGGCTTGCCCAAGAAGGGTTTGAGCGCGATCTTCAGGATGCCCATAATGAAACTCAGCAGGCCTCTGCCAAGGCCGCCCTCATGACCGAGAATCTGAACGAGGTCAAAAATTTATTTGAGGGGGCTCAAGCAGAGGCTAAGAGAGCTGAGTCCAAATTTTTGGATGCGAAGAAGGAGGCGGCCGAGCTGCGGGAGACGATGTTGTCGGTAGTCGAAGACTCTTTCAACAATGCCTTGGCACAGGTTCGATGCCTCAATGCCGGAATCCCTTTGAATACTGAAGGGTTGCACTTTCAATCATTCGTTCGTTATGGTGCAGTCGTTCCCTACTTCGAGCAAGATGATTCTGTCATTGAGGCTGGAGACGTGCCTGAGGCTGGTGCTAAAGAGACCTCGGCTCCTGCTGGCAGTGTATGAAGGACCGGGATGCCAGTTTATTTTGTATTTTTCTACTTTTTCCTTGAACAATTTTCTATTTGAACAATTCAAGTACAATTGATCTTTATAATAGTGTTCTTTTTAGAACTATTTGTATGCGCATTCGATATTCATTTGGCTCCAATGGCCAACTATAATATTGTCTGAACTACGCGATGGTTTTCAGTTCTCAGTTTTTATACCAAGTTATCGTTAGTGTATCACGGCTGTTAAGGACCATGCCAACCTGATCAAGGTTCAAAAACATCTCGGATTCGCTTGGGATGATATATATATATATATATATATATATATATATAACAAGTATAAAAGATATCGTTCCAAAGGAATATGTCAATTCATGACTTGTTTATTCATAAATATCGTATTTATTTATATCCATGATCCCGATGAAAGAGATTACATGAAGTGGGGGTGCCGACATGTTTGGCCCTCACCCCTCTCAATTAACGGGAAACACATAGATAATAATGCGAAAAATTAACTATAATATGTCTTCAGTTTGTCGGCATTCCACGTACGCTTGACTGCCTTTTTATCCAGCGTTTCCAACATGTATGCCCCTTGGCTGAGGTTCTAAGTAACTCGGTATGGTCCTTCCTAGTTGGCTGCCAGCTTCCCATCCTGAGTGTTTTTATTCCCAATGTCGGCCCTTCGTAAAAATAAGTCATCTCCCTCGAAGGTTCTCGGTCTGACCTTCTTGCTGAATCTTCTGGCCACAAGCTATTTTGCGACAATATCTTGGATGTGTGCTTTGGCTCGGATTTCATCTATTAACTCAAGTTCATTGACCAACGCCTCGTTGTTTGCGTCCTCTCCTTCTTTGAGTATAATCTTTCTTCTCCAAGAGGGTTATCCGACCTCTACCGGTATCATGGCATCACATCTGTAGGTCATTCTAAAAGGGGTTTCTTGAGTGGATGACTGAGGTGTGGTCCTGTGTGCCCACAGGATGTAGTACAACTGCTTTACCCAGTTATTCCCGGCATCATGCATTCATTTCCTGAGGCCCTCCAGGATGACCTTATTCGCAGTCTTGGCTTGGCCGTTGGATTGCAGATGCTCCATGGAAGAGAAATGATGTTTAATATGGAAACCGAAGCTGAGGTAATGGTAGCTAACGGTTCCGCTTCTATCCACTTAGTGAAGTAATCAACGACTACAATGAGCCATTTCATCTATCCTTCTGTCGCCTTAAAGGGTCCCAAAAGGTCCATTCCCCATTTGTAAAAGGGCCAAGGGGATGTGATAGCTGTCAGCTCGGATGGAGAGGACCATACTATTCTGGCATGCCTTTGGCAGCTCGCACATTTCTTCACGTGATCTTAGGCGTCCGCCTTCATAGTGGGCCAAAAATAACCCACCCGAATAGCTTTTATTGCCAAAGCTTTAGTTTCCATGTGCTGGCCATTGATGCCCTCGTGTATCTCGGTCAGTATGTATTCAGTCTGGTTGGGCCCTACGCAAAGTAACATAAGGGTATGCGAGCCTTTGCGATACAGCTCACCTTCTTGCGTGGTATACAGGGCGGCATCTTGGATCAACTTCCTAGCTTCTCCGTCATCATCCGAGATTACTCCTTGCTCCAAGTATTTGACTATAGGCTGCCTCCAATCCGCCGCCGTCGAGATCATCATGATGCAAGTGGGGTAAGCCAGCTCCTGTTGGACAACTGTTCTATGACTACCCGTGCCCTTAGTACTTGCTAGCTTGGACAAAATATCGGCTCTCATGTTTTCTTCTTTGGGAATGTGGGAGATAACGACTTCGTCGAACCCGAAAATTATCTCCCTGACCCTAGCCAGGTATTTTATCAATAAAGGTCCTTTAGCCTGGTATCTTCCCTCAGTCTAGGCTGCGACGAGTTGGGAATCTGTAAAAACTTTCAGCTTCTGGGCTCCTTGTTTTCTAGCTGAAGCCAATCCGGCTAGTAAGGCTTCATATTCGGCCTGATTGTTTGATGTCGGGAAGTTGAGCCACAGAGATTGCTCAACGGATACTCCTTGGGGCTCTCAATTATGATTCCAGCTCCGCTTTCCTTTGCGTTGGACGACCCGTCCACGTAAAGCGTCCAGGCTTCCTCGTTTGACGTCGTCGGAGTGAGCTCGACTAGGAATTCGGTCAAGGCCTGGGATTTGATCGCATGTCAGGCTTCATATTTTAAATCGAACTCAGATAGCTGTATTGCCCAGTTCATCATTCTCCCTGCCAAATCCGGCTTGTGCAAGATTTGCCAAATTGGTTGGTTAGTGCGTATTATGATGGTGTGACCCTGAAAGTATGGACGCAGTCTTTTAGCAGCCATCAGGAGTGCAAACGCCACTTTTTCCAGCTTTTGATACCTCATCTCTGAACATTTCAGGGCCCGGCTTACGAAGTACACGGGCAGTTGGATCTTGTCGGTTTCTCTAACTAGTACGGCGCTTACCACTTCCTCGCCTACTGATAGGTATAATATCAGTGTCTTGTCGGGCTTTGGCTTGGATAATACTGGAGGAGAGGCGAGGCATTTCTTTATCTCCTGGAAGGCGGTCTCACATTCCACACTCCAGCCGACGCTGGCCTCCTTTTTCAATAGCCTGAAGAATGGAAGAGCCTTTTCCGCTGACTTGGGGAGGAACCGTATCAACGCGGCCAATCTACCTGTTAGCTGTTGTACCTCCCTTTTGGTGGCCGGGAATTGCATGTTCAGGACTGCCGCGCACTTGTCCGGGTTAACCTCGATCCCCCTGTGGGTTAGCATGAACCCCAAGAATTTTCCCGCTGCTACTCCAAATGCGCATTTGAGCGGGTTTAATCGGATGTTATTTTCTCTCAGTCTATAGAAAGTTTCCTCCAGATCTTGGACATGACTGCCGCTTGAATCTGTTTTAACAATCATGTCGTCTATGTATACTTCTATATTTCGGCCGAGCTGTTGGGCAAAAACCTTATTCATCATGCGCTGATAGGTGGCCCCGACATTTTTCAAGCCGAAAGGCATCACGTTGTAACAGTAATTTGTTTTTCCTCCTCTGAATGTCATTTTTTCTCGGTCTTTTGGATACATAGGAATCTTATTGTATCCGGAAAAGGCATCCATGAATGACAATAGCTTGAACCCGGAAGAATTGTCGACCAATTGATCTATGCTCGGCATTGGATATGAATCTTTGGGACAGACCTTGTTGACATTAGTATAGTCAATGCACACTCGTCATTTGTCGCTGGGTTTCTTGACCATCACCACATTGGATATCCATGTGGTGTATTGGATCTCTCGTATAAAGCCGGCCTCCAGCAACTCCTGGATATGCTTCTCCAATGCTTGCTTCCGTTCAGGTCCAAGATTTCTCTTTTTCTGGGCCACTGGTTTTGCACCGGGATACATTGACAACCTATGGCAACAGAAAGTCGGTCTTATCCCCGGGATTTCTGAAGCTGTCCAAGCGAAGACGTCTCGGTTATCTCTGAGACATTTTGTTAACTCCGCTGGTGCAACCGCGTCAGTTATCTTCTCGACTTTGGTGACTTGGGCAGCCTCAGAACCTATCTGGACTTCCATGAGCTCGTCTGCTGGTTCGGGCCTCCATTCCTCCACATCTTCTTTGACGTCGAGCTCCACCAAATTTATGGGTTCTACCTGCCACTTTCTATCCGTCCTCCCCTCGGACTCTTCTCTGTCCTCTTGACACGACTGGGATGATGAGGGTCCTCTTACAGCATTGAAGTAGCATTGACGGTCTTCCGAGAATCACATTATACGGAGATGGGAACTCGGCCACGACAAATTTCACCCTCTCCGATTTGAAAGCTTCCTTTGTTCCCAGCATAAGCCGTAGCTCAATGGAGCCTTTGAGCGCTGTATTCTCGCCGTTGAAACCCGATAACACCGTTTGACATGGTTTCAGATCTTCTTTGTCCAAATTCATCTTTTTGAAGGCAGCCCAGGATATGATGTCCGCAGAACTGCCGTTATCCACAAACATTTTTTTGACTCGACAATTGGCTATAGTCCCAGTTATGACTAGGCCGTTCTCATGCCCAGGAATCACGTCCTCCATATCCTTCTTAGTAAAATAGAGTAGGGGGAGCTTGGCTTTGTCATTAGGGCCTTTGAACCTGGGTTGCTCCCTCACAGCAAGGACTTCTTGAGGTATTTTCGACGTTGATCGGTTGTATCACCTCCTCCTCCCATAGCTCCAGAAATGACATTGCATTCAAATTCTGGTTCTGGGAACTCCTCATCCTCTCGCTTCTTTCTTTTTTCATCTCGACCCTTTTGATCATCATTTGGGTTGCCTTTGCGTTTTCCTTGCTGCCCTTGAGTTTTGATCACATACCGCTGTAACTTGCCTTCCCGGATGAACTTTTCTATAGCGTCTCGCAAATCCCAGCATTGGTCAGTAGTATGACCCGACCCATTATGAAACTCGCAAAAATGAGTATGGTCAAGACTGGCCTTTTTAAATGCAGGCCAAGGTCGATCTATTTTCTTCATCTCCATTAGGGCTACCTCTCTCCATACTTGTGCTCGGGAAGTGTTCAACGAGGTATATCTGTCATATTTGGTGTCGTAGCGCCCCGATCTAGGACCGACATCGTTATTTCTGTTGGGCTGTGCATTCTCGGGGTGCTGGCGATGCTTTGGAGGTGAACCTTTCCTTTTGGGAGCAGTATTTGCAATCTCCTTCTGCTCCAACTCCAGGTATTTCTTCGATTGAACCCTGAATTCCAGCAGTGTTTTCATCGGGTCCTTATAAATAGATTTTGCTAGCCGCGATGATCCACTGTGTCCGGCCGACAACAAGTGGACGTGCACCTTTTCCTCCAAGCCCTGTACTTGCAGGGCAGCCTCCTTAAACCGGTCCAAATAACTCTGCAACATTTCTCCCGGGTGTTGAGGGATTTTCCCCAAAAGAAACTCAGACTTAGGTTGTTTCTTACTCATTGCAAAATTGAGCAAGAACCTCTGGCCGAAATCCTCAAAATTACGGATTGATCAGGGTGGCAGTGTGTGGAATCACGTCTATGCTGCGCCGGTCAGAGTGGTAACAAAAATCCAGGAGATTATCGGCTCATCGATCCCCCGGACGCACATTTGCATATCGAATTCGTCAATGTGCACCTGCGGATCCTGACTTCAATCATACTTCGAAAGGAAGGACCCATCAAAATCTTCAATGAACTGGGCGTTAACAATGTCGTCCATAAACGGACTATCGTTGTGTTGTCCACGTTGGTATTTTCTTCTATATACCTCGGGCCCTCCTCTGCTTTGATTGGCCGGGCTTCCTCTGGTTTCGGCGGCTTGATGAAGGATCTCGGTTCTGAAGGGCGCATTATGTTGCTCCAGGTTGACATCTCGTGTTTGTCAGTGAGACGTTGCTCCTGTTTTGAAGTGAACATTCTACTCTGGCACCCTGGCGTCAACGTCATGCACTGGGCCAAATGTTTGTCCTTGTGTCGGAATCTCTATGTGGCCGATGCGCTGCTCCATCTGCTGTAGTCGGTGCTCTTCATCATGCCTCCATCTCGCACAAGGCTCATCTAGTTGTGCAATCATGTTGTTCATATCCTCTTGACGTTGAAGGGCATGCCGCCGTTCAAGTCATTCGATCCGGGATAGAATGGATTGCAGCGCATTATTGGTGAGGCACTGCACCGATTCTTGCTCCACCTTGGCTGGCGTGGGGAGTGGATTCCCTGAAACAGCCGGCATGGGGAGCGGATTATTCTGCGGCCGGGATGACGAAGTGTCCGAGAGTGCATCCTCCACCCGGACTGAAAGCGACCTTCTGTGCATAGGTGGGTCTTCATGCTGGTGTCTTCTCGTATTTACCATGGTGGGAGTTGAAATTTAACGTTCCCCATAGACGACGTCAATGTTCTATCCGTCAAGAACAGACGTCCAACAACAATGCTAGATACTCGATATTGGATCATACTCTATTTTTCTCTCAAGATGCTTATGGTGTTGAAGCACCTTAAGGAAGAAAAAGATCACTATAGGGATACACAACACGAGTGGCGTGCAGTGTGTGCTGTGTGAATGACAAAGAGAGAGTCAGAATATGTGTACCTTGCCTCTTGGTGATACCTTTAGTTATTCTCACTAACCTGTGCAAAATAGGGAAACTACTTCCAATTCTTGGTCGCAATCTTTCAATAAGATGAGCAGATATCTTCAATATTTGCCAAGCATATATTATCCATTATTTCTCTTTATTCGGGTGATTATTTAGAAGATGATTCCCCTGAAGTTTGCCGGAAATCACGGTATACAGGTCTTGTTGGGTCTCTTAGTATTTAGGCCACTGAACATCCGTAACAGACTGCATTCTCATAACCCAGTAATTGTTCTTTCTTATCAGTAATTAAATAATATCGCAATGTGTAATAAAAATGTACTAATTAAGTGGTACACATGCAACACATGTGCATAATCAAATAATTAAAGAGAAATGTTACTTTTTCCAAAAAAAAAAAAAAAAAATTCATGAGCTGCATTACGAATCAAAGAAAGCCAACCGTGTAAATTTTTTAAATAAACTAATTAAAATAACGAAAATAATCAATTCATTTAAGTTACGTCATTTATGATGCCTTTATGTTAGACTTTTTGTTGCACTTTAACATTTATTTCTCCAAAAAAAAAATAACATATTTTAAATTAAATATGCAGAAATGCTAAAAAAAGATTACGAAATCACATATACCAGGAATTGAACTGTAACTGTCCATCAATGTTTAAGCGCTCCTGTGATCCATTTATTATTGCATATTTAATATGAAAAAGTCCGTACTATATAAACAAAAATTCTGAAAATGTTTCTTAAGAGCATTTATTAACATTTTTATTTGTAAAATATTTATATCATTTTACAGAATAATTCCATCCTAATTTTAATATATAACTCACACATTTCATCTTCTTTTCTCTCCGAAACCAACGGATTGCAATTTGCCATGGATTGAAAATTTCTTGTTCTTTTGCTTTTAAGATGCATCAATGATCAAATTGTGGAAAAAAGAAAAAAATATATATTATATTATTTTCCATCTGTTTGTTATTATTCCCCTCATGTTTATGCAATCCAAACTTACGCTTAAGGAATATGTATGCTTAATTTCACTTTTAGTTGTTTATTATCTTTTGAAATTGTTTCGTTTTAATATATTAAATTTTAAAAAATTTACTCTGATCCTTTATATTTTTGAAATATATTATTTTAAAAAAGGATAAAAATGACATATTTCAAAAATATAAAAAAGAATGAAATTTTTAAAATTTAATGTACTAAAATGAAATAACTGTAAAACATAATAAAAAAATGACATTAAATATTTTAAAATAATAAATTTTACATAGTGACAATTAAAAACTGACATTATCTTTATTTTATTTTAAAAAATAAACAACTAAAAAAGTCATATCTCCTCCCATCTCTTTTAGATCTGAAAAGGTAAAAAATGTAGCACCACACATATTAAACAACATAAACACATAATTTCGTTGGAATCACCGAAAATTCTTATACTCCTTAAGAAAAACCAAAATCTTTCATACAACTATGTTATTGGAAAAAAGAAGTAGGGGAGATTGGAGTAAGAGTTGTCTTCAACGAAAGACAAAAACATGATCTTAACTTGCCAATTAACCTAGATCTAAACGAGAAGGTCACAATGTGACTCTTTGTGAGATCCGCGAGCAAGACCTCCATTGTCGCGTACGATTAGGCCGAATAAGTAGAGGATTTCTCATCTAACATCTACAATCGGGTCGGACAAAAACGAAAGACAAAAACATGATCATAACTTGTCAATTAACCTGTATATGAATGAGAAGGTCACAATGTGACTCTTTGTGAGGTTTGCAAGAAAGACCTCCACTATTGCACATGATTGGGCGAACAAGTAGATGATTCCCATCTGACATCTAAAATCGGGTCGGGCTAAGACGAGCAACCCAAAGAGGGGTTGAATGGTGCATTTCATTGGAAGATGATTATGACCAACTTGACCGACCAAACCTCATCCACAACCAGGTAATGTTAGCTTCTTCTTCACCTTTGTCAATGCACTACTACCGACGACAGTGATGAGACCGTTGTTGTGTTAGGTGAGATGACAATTCTGGCTGCGAAGGGAGGTTACTACAGAGACATAAGCAAGGGCGGGATAGCGGTATTATTGGGTCAACGGTGAGAGGCAGAGCTGCGGCAGGAGTAGGGATCCTTATCCATTGTAATTGAGAATAATTGATGAATTAAATTATTATTGTTATTAAATAATTAAATTGAATGAAGAGAATAATAATAATAATAATATGATAGTGAAGTAAACTAAGTACTTTTAGCTTCGGTACCTTCATTGATTTTTTTATCATTTTTGATTTAATTCCCAAACAAAATATCAAAATGGGTGGTCAAGTAAATTTTTACCTGTCATGGGTTATTTTTGCCACGTATGATGCAGGAGGTGTCATCCCATAATGATCTTTTACATTGATTATTTTACAACTGATATAAAAAATACTCTTCTATTGATTGTAAACATGATCGATGTAAGAGATCATTGCGCCACATATGATGACGCTTTCTGCATCTTATGTGACAAAAATAATTCATAATAGATAAACACACATTTTTATCTTATCTTTTTTTTATGTATTTTTTATTTTAACTATATATTTATCATATTGATCATTTTCTCACTATTTTTTTTCTCTCTCTTTTTTCATCTATCCTAATCCGCCAAAAATGGAGAGGACGTTAAGATTTTTCTTAAAAGTTGTAATGCCCCACCAACTTTGGGAGCTCCACCCTCTGTGAAGTGTGAAGATCAAAATACATAAGGATAATATTTTATAAAAAGAAATAAAAATAAAAAATAATTAAGGATACTAAACTGCGAAAGAAACGGGAGAGAGAACAAAATTATAGAGGTGAGATTCGTGAGGAGGCACCAAAACCTTTCCCGATCGATCGAGCATCAATAAAACCCATTTGGGCATCATGCACAGTGAACTATAACCTCGTGAGATGTGCTATAACTAACTCATTTGAATAATTGGGTTGTTGTCACCTACCATTTTGAGAAAGCCCACAGACTCATGGTTAGACACGGTCAACTTTAACGTGCTAAGTTGTAACGTTGAGATTCTGACAAACTTACACTCTGTATGGATCGTTTACTTGTAGACTATTAGATTCTCTTTTTTGCTCTTCATTTGACGATTTTTATTGATTTTGATATTGTACCATATCAGGTGAATACGAAACACAAGACCACGTGCCAAATGGTTTTTGAAATGTTATAGGTTCTTATTTTTCGTATGGATATATATATATATATATATATATATATATATATATAATGTTTTAACTACTACCACTTTTCATTGAAATAATAACTAAAAACATGCGTGTACCCAGTGGTGGATCCAAGAATTCTAGTTTATGTCATACTTAGTGGGGGGATTTGGGGATAGCACCCCTAAAAGTTTTTTGAAAGAAAAATTAAATTGACACTTTATATACAATGTTATAAACCCGCTCAAAATATAGTTATTTTTATAACAAGATGCAGGTGATAGTTTGATCAAACATTAAGCTTCTAAATTTTACCAATCATCCAAAACAAATATGAGAATATACGCCAGTACATCCATACATCATCATTCTATTTATAATGGTGAATAAAAAAGTGAAAATTACCTGTACAGAAGGCGAACAAAATCACAGTAAAGGTCCTCATCTCTAGAATATTAACTTGTTTGAGAATGTCAAACATGAGTCATTCCCCAATTAAACTCAACTAAAGATATGAAGCAAAAGAAGTAAAGCAACACAATAAAACAAAGTGTAGAAAATACCGTGATTACAAAAGCCTTCTTCGATTCTTCATTCCTTGAAAATATTGCATTATATCTTCATCATCAATCTTATTAATATATCACGTTCAACAAAAGTTAACATGCATGAATTAACTAGCTCAACACTAGCCGTTGTCACCGGTAGAACGAGTGCCAGCTTTATCAACAAATAAACCAATGGATAAACAATATCCTTTCTCTTCTCAACCATCTTCAAAGCAAGGTCAAAAATTCTTTTCAAATTGACAAAATCAGAATCAACTCTTACATCAACAATAAAATTACCGAGACTTGAAGAAAGAAAAGGAATATCCGCATGCTCATCAAACTCCAAAGCATAAAATCTAGCAAACTCAATCAACTTTTCTTTGTTAAAAGTAGCATATGAGTCACGAGGATCAAGACAACTCAAACACTCAAGCAACTTGGTATTGACATTATCAAATCGATCACCCAACTCTTGAACTTGAGTATCTATCACTGTATTAAATAACTCCACTTTAAAATAGTGAAAGAATGTGAATGATTCCAATCTCTGTCTTGATCTTCCTTTAGGACAATAAACATCCTCCATATTCGGAATTTCAATATCATATTTATTGGCAAAAAGGTTCGTTTCTCGAAGCAATTAATCAAAGCCATTATCTCTCACCTTTTATAAACGAGACTTGACTATGTTCACTAAAACCAATTGCATTTAAAAAGTCTTGATCTTTTCTTTGTAGTGCTTGCGACAACTCATAAGAAATCCCCCAGATAAGTTGCATAAGATGCAACAAGAATGCTAACTCAAAATCCTCCATGGTATACAAAATGCAACCTGCATCACTTCTTGCAGCATCATTCTTAGGGTCATCTTCAATAATTTTCATCAAGGAAATTATTGGAGAAAATAATGTGATAACACTAGTAACTGCACCAAATTGGGAACCCCAACGAGTATCTCCAGGTCGCTTTAAGGTTGTCTCTTGATTTAAACCTTTTTCAGTTGGTATTTCACCACAAGCAATTCTTTCAACGATAAACTCATATTGATTCATTTGAAGAATTTCCTTCCGCTTGCATGAACCCCCACGACGGTAGCCATCTTTTGAAGCATGTCAAAAAATTCTTGAATCTTTTCGTGCAACCTTCACAAATGCCAACTGTAACTGATGAGCAAAACAATGAATGTATAATGCAGATTTGTTGTCTGCCAAAATCAAACTCTTAAGCCCTTTGAATTCTATAACGACTACGTTTCTTATTACAACAACTACGTATTATGTTCGTTTTTAATTAATTATTTCATATGTAACTGATTACGCTTATTAATTTACAGAAAAATTTTCTTACGTAATTGTGTTTAATTAAAAATTAATTACACGAAATTGAATATTTCTAACACGTTTTGCGAAATTGCTAGTTACAAAATTTCATACATAAGTTAAATTACAGTCCAAATACGATTTAGTCTCAAATAGTTTGTTACAACATAAGATTCATACAA
>PYAF01005664.1:159754-184153 GCA_007407185.1 Glycine tomentella
GGCAAAGAGGTCACAAAATCCATAGAGATACTATCCCATTTCCATTGGGGTATTTCTAAGGATTGCAACATTCCTAAAGGCTTTTGATGTTCTATTTTTGATTTTTGACAGACTAAGCAAGAATATACATATTCACTTATTTCCTTCTTCATTTTTGGCCACCAAAATAAAATTTTTAAATCTTGATACATCTTAGTGGTTCCAGGATGGATGCTTAACTTACTTTTATGTCCTTCTTCTAAAATCATCTTTTTAATCTTTGAATCACTAGGAACACAAATTCGGTCTTGTAATCTTAGAATTCCATCCATTCCTATTTTAAATTCACTACTCCCTCCATTTTCTATTTTTTCTATTATGTTTTTCAAGAAAGGGTCAGATTTTTGTTTATTTCCAAGGGCATTTATGTCATTTATCTAAGAATGCGTATTTCTAAGAAAATACACAGATGCAAGGAAGTATGGGGGTGTTACAAATTCACCCTTCATATTACTAGCACCATCATAGCCTTGATCGCGACATTTAGACAAACTTAAACCAAGTTTAGAAAAAAGCCCATCAATCGCTTCTTTTAGTGATTGTGTAGTAGTGTTTGAAACATGAATTATGCCAATAAAACATTCAATAGTAGACCCCTTCTTGTTTACATATCGAAGTACAACTGCCATTTGTTCTTTAATTGCAACATCACGAGCTTCATCAACTAGCAAGGAAAAGTAATCATTCCCAAGATCACTAATTATTGCTTTAACAGTTAAATCAGCACACGTTTGAGCAAGATCTTTCTGAATTTTTGATGATGTCAATTTGTGATTATCGGGGGCATTTCGCAAGACCACATCACTCATCTCTTTGTTTGGCAATGTATAAAACTTTAGAGTTTCAAGAAACAAACCTTGTTGATTTGAACTTTCAGATTCATCATGTCCCCAAAAAGGCTGACCATTTCATAGTAGGTATCTAGCACAATCTAAAGAAGCTTTCAGCTGAATACGATAATCAATTCTTTGTTGTTCAGAAATATTTGAAAAGGCAATATGAATATGTTGCTTCTGCTTCATCAAATCTTGACCAGCTTGATAACATCTATTACGAACACTCCTATACTCCCCAACATGAACTTTGATTCTATCTTTATTCTGCCAATTTTTGAACCCCTTAATGAAAATTGCTTCCTTCGTCGAATCACTACCTCCAACCTCCATATCAAATAGATAACAATACAAGCAAAAACATGCATCTCGTGATACACTATACTCCAACCAAGAACCAAATTCTTCATACCACTTAGGATTGAATCTACGCATTTTCCCAAACATTTCCGTTTGAAGGAATGGTTTAAGAATTGGTTGATTTGGCCCCTTGAGCAAATAAGCTCTCTGAATATCCTCTCTCTATATAGGATTTGATGTCATTGAATAAATTAAAGGTCTTTTTCTCGGATCCGCTTCAAGATTTTCTATATCAACTTTTGCTTGAGGTGGTTGTTCAAAACTTTGAAATTGAGATGCTTGCGGTAGTACACTTTGTCCTTGAGATTGAGGAGAATTTTCTACAATTGAAACATTTTGTCTCTGAGGTTGATCGGATGCTATTCCTATATTTGTGGATTTTTGACGTTTGAAATAAGATGGTATCCCTGACAAATAAAAAAGTAAATATCAATTATACTGTATATGCTATTAAAACAATTATAACAAATAAATAAGTATAGAAAGTTACCTTTCATTGAGACTTGTTAAATTATTATGAATAAAAAAGGTATGCCAAGGATGATGAGGATTAAGAATCTTCTTCCATCTCCATAACCAAAAAAATAACATGCAACCTGAAAAATGTGTAACTTTTAAAAAGATAGTGTATCAAAATGTTTATAAATTAAAATTCAAATATAAATAGACAAACAAGAATAGTTATAATCTCCTTCATAATATAAAATATTAATTAATTTTGTCATTTTGGTTTATATTAATCAAAATGTTTTTTAGTGGATGGGCAGTGGTCACCACATAATTAAAAATTAACATGGATGGGCAATGGAAAGGATTCAATTGGGTGGACTAAGTGTAACCACTACCAAGAAAAAAGTTTTTTAGTCCAATTATTTTTATGAGGGTATGTTTGCTCAAAGGCCAACTCCTCTAGCTGCCCTATTGACCATCCTATGGCTGCCAATAACAAATTATAATTAGACCTGATATTTTGTACAACTAAAGAAAAATGTTATCCATCATCTATGAAATCATAAACCACAAGTCATGAGGACCAAGAATTGCGAGGCCCCATGAAAAGGGCAAGATCAAAGGAAGCATAAGAAGCATTGGATCATGAAGTGAATTACTTCCTTTCTCAAGAATTGGGTCAAACATATCAACCTTGTCTTGAGTCCAAACACCATCCCAGAAGAAGAGTTTAGATTACTCCAATTGATTCAAATGAGTGAAAAGTCAAAAGATTAATGAGTGACGAGTCTAGATGCCTCCAATGTTTTTTGAACATAACTTGAGTTCTCCATGTCCATTTTAGGCGTTCTTTGATGCGTTTGAAAGCTCTAAAGATTTCCTACAAGTCATATTTCTAGTCTCAAGTCCTAATTCTGCATCTATGATGATGAAAATGGACCATGAAGTTCAACTTGAATTACATTTTTTTTAGTATAAGAAATATGTAATTGAAGTCCCACATTGGAGAGAAAAAGGAGAGAGACACCAATTGTTGGCTATAAATAGCCATTCATTTGTCTTATGTACTCACCTTTTAATTAAATAAAAACTTCACACATTTAAAAGTGTGTGAGAGGAAGTTCCTCTTGTGTTCTTGATTGGACCAAATATTGGTTCTTATCAAAGGTTTCTATAATATTTGTGGCGAATCCCCACAGGACTTATCATTTTTCATAAGGTGTGGCATCTTTTTCCATTTCTTGTCTTTCCCACCTTTTTATTTTTATTCTATGTTCTTTAACATCTTGTTCATGTTAAATTCGTTATTTTTGCTCTGCACTTTTCTTCATATTGTCTTTATCTTTATTTATCTTCGTCAAACACTTGGCGTGCACCTTTTTCTTATGTGTCAACAAGAAACCTTTTCAAGGACGATCCGTAAAAACAATGAACCCCGTATTGGTTCATATCATGTGGTATCTTGAGAGCTCAGATCCTAGAATTGGCCAATTTCTTGTGTTTGCGTACTGTCCTTTAATTCATGTTATTTCTTTTCTGTCTTTTGTTCTCGTTCTTTATCATTCCGTTCTTTATTTCTTGTTCTTTATCATTCCATTCTTTAATTTATCGTTCTTTATCATTTCATTCTTTTATTTCCCGTTCTTTATCTTTTGCGCAATTTATAGCTTCATGATATTCTGCTCATATTATTGCTGTAACAACATTATTTTGTGCACCTTATTCTAAACTAAACCATTACTGTTCACAATTGGGCATAAAAAAAATCATTTATGTTAGTGTAAAAAAAAAGAAAGCGGGTCGCAATTTTTTTTAAAGAAAAAACAAGAAGAGAAATCTAGCAGTGTTTCTTTTAAGCTACTTGTAAAAAAAAAGGAAAAAAAGCTTAAAAAAAACCCTTTTGCACTAATTTATTTGACAATTGTGGAAGTTTATTTGTGGTGCTATAATGCTATTCCTTTTTTTTTTGTGCAATTGATTTTTTTTTCTTCCTAGTTCTGTATTGTCTTTGTTTGGCCTTCTTATTTTGAGTGTGCCTTTCTTTTGTTACCTTTTCTAGTTTGTCTTTTTAAATTCCTTTTAATTGTTGTCTTTGTGATTTTCCTTTCGTTCAGCGAATCCAGTGAGCAACTCTTGTGAGGATAGCTACAATTTTTATATATAATAAAAACATTTGATTTTAAAACGCGACTGATCTTGTTAAGAACCTAAAGAGAACTTTGAGTGGTAAAAGGCAAGAGCGTTTACATTAAAATCAAAAGCCATTTTCTGAGTGAAAACACGAGTTGTCATTTCTTGAGTGAAACACGTGAGTAGAGTGGTGAGTTCCTGTTCATATTTTCCTCGTACTACTATATGATGGTTAGTGGTTCTAATACCCCTCCCACCCCTAGAGCTGATGCAATACAAGCTCGCTTAGACAAATTGACCAATCAATTTGCTCAAATGTTAGAGCACAATCGAAGGATGGAGGAGAGGATTGATAGAAGAGAAAGGCGTAGGTCTAGAACCTCCACTCAAACGAGTGATAGTGGAGATGAAGAAAGAGAGTCCAAGGAGGCATGAGGATATGCGAAGGAATGAAAGGAGGCATAGGAAAAATAATAAAGAAGAAAGACCTAGGTGGAGAAATGAGAGGGATGAAGGACTTGATGGGGTTAAAATTAAAATACCTAAATTTCAAGGGAAGAATGACCCCGAGACTTATTTGGAGTGGGAGATGAAAACAGAGAAAATCTTTGACTGTAATAACTATAGAGAAGACAAAAAGGTGAAATTGGCAGCCATAGAATTTACAGACTATGCTCTAATTTGGTGGGACCAATTACAAAAGGAGAGAAGGAGAATAGGAGATGAACAGGTGAATACTTGGAGGGAGATGAAAGCAATGATGAGAAAAAGATATGTTCCTCCCCATTACCATATGGAGCTTCACAATAAGCTCCAAAGACTCACTCAAGGGAGTCTAAGTGTGGATGAGTATCATAAGGAGATGGAGGTTACTATGGTACGAGCAAATGTTGTTGAAGAACCGAAAGCCATCATGACGCGATTCTTACATGGGCTCAATAGAGAGATACAAGATGTTGTGGAGCTACAACATTATGTCGAGCTTGGGGACTTAGTCCATCAATTGATCAAAGTTGAGCAACAACTCAAAAAGAAGGTATTCTAACTGAAAACCTTCTTCAAACTTCAAGCATTCCTCTTGGAAAGATAGATAACCCAAAGAAGATCCACCCGCATGGGCCAAGAAAGGTAAATTCTATAAAAACTCTAGTCCTTTGGTTTCTACTAATAATGCTTCTTCTTTTGTCACTCAAAAAGCCAGGAACATCAAATGCTTTAAGTGCTTGGGCAATAGGCACATTGCCTCACAATGCCCCAATAAGCTTGTAATGGTGTTAAGGGACAATGGGCACATTTCTAGTGACTTATGCCCTGAAAAAGCAATTACAAGTAAAGAGGAAGATGATTGTGAAGCTTATGCTCCGGAAGGTGATTTGTTAATGGTAAGGAGGCTATTGGGAAACCAAACTGTGGTTGATGACCAAAGCCAAAGAGAAAACATCTTCCACACAAGATGTATCATTCAAGGGAAAGTGTGTTCCTTGATCATAGATGGGGAAGTTACACCAATGTGGCAAGCACTTGCTTGGTGAACAAACTCAATCTTAGTACCACACCTCATCCGCGTCCATACAAACTCCAATGGCTAAGTGAGAATGGTGAGTTGGTTGTTAATCAACAAGTGATGGTAAGTTTTTGCATTGGTAAGTACAAGGATGATGCTTTGTGTGATGTTGTGCCTATGGAGGCTGGCCATATTTTACTTGGAAGGCCTTGACAATTTGATAAGCATGATATTCATGATGGTTTTACTAACAAGTTTTATTTTTCACATGATTCTCGAAAAATAACACTTGTCCCACTTTCTCCTAAAGAGGTGTGCCAAGATCAAGTTGCTTTGAAAATAAAAAGAGAACAAGAAAAAATATATCTAAAGCTAAATATGAAGAGCATAATAAAAACCAAACTCTTGTGCTTGAGAGAAGGATACAAAACATATTTGCTAGGGAAAGTGATATCAAGAGGGCATGTTTGACAAAACAAGAAATGTACATTTGCATGTATAAGGACTTCTATTTGAATTCTAACTCTAACCCTCATCCTAGTGTTGTTGATTCTCTCTTGTAGGAATTTGGAGATATATTTCCAAAGAGTGTTCCACCCGGTTTACCTCCCTTAAGGGGGATTGAACACCAAATGGATTTTATGCCGGGGGCATCTTTTTCCAATAGACCCGTCTATCGGTCTAACCCTCAAGAGACACAAGAGATACAAAAACAAGTTGAGGAGTTGTTGGCAAAAGGTTGGGTAAGAGAAAGTTTGAGTCCTTGTGCTGTCCCAGTAATCCTTGTTCCTCAAAAGGATGGCACTTGGTGAATGTGTACTGATTATAGAGCTATTAATAATATAACTGTTAAATAGACACCAATTCCTCGTTTGGATGATTTGCTTGATGAATTGTATGGTGCATGCTATTTTCCTAAAGTTGATTTAAAAAGTGGGTACCATCAAATTCGCATAAGGGAAGAGGATGAGTGGAAAACAACTTTCAAAACAAAGTATGGTTTGTATGAATGGTTGGTGATGTCTTTTGGACTTACAAATGCTCCTACTACTTTTATGAGACTCATGAATAATGTTTTAAGGGAGTTTTTGGGAAAGTTTATGGTTGTGTACTTTGATGACATATTGATCTATAGCATGACATTAGAAGACCATATTGAACACCTTAAGGCAGTTATGCATGTGCTTAGAAATGAAAAGTTGTATGCTAATCTAGAAAAATGTGTCTTTTGTACTGATCATGTAGTTTTCCTAGGCTTTGTGGTAAGTTCCAAAGGAGTCCAAGTGGATGAAGAAAAGATAAAAGCTATTAGAGAGTGGCCCACCCCAAAATCTGTGAGTGAAGTGAGAAGTTTTCATGGGTTGGCTAGTTTCTATAGGTGGTTTGTGAAAGATTTTAGCACCCTAGCTGCGCCTTTGAATGAAATGGTTAAAAAAAATATGACTTTTAAGTGAGGGAGGCCCAAGAAAAAAGTTTTAATGCCCTAAATGAAAAATTAACTCATGCTCCCATACTTGCAATGCCCGATTTTTCCAAATCTTTTGAGCTTGAATGTGATGTATCAAATGTGGGTGTTGGGGCTATTTTGTTACAACGGGGTCATCCTATTGCATATTTTAGTGAAAAGTTGCATGATGCTGTTTTGAATTACTCCACTTATGATAAGGAATTGTATGCACTCATAAGGGCTCTTCATACTTGGCAACATTACCTTTTGCCTAAACAGTTTGTTATCCATAGTGATCATGAATCACTCAAATATTTGAAGGGGCAAGGTAAGCTCAATAAAAGGCATGCTAAATGGATTGAATTTCTTGAACAATTTCGTTATGTCATTAAACACAAGCAAGGAAAAGTGAATGTTGTAGTCGATGCTCTTTCTAGGAGATATACTTTGCTTGCCATGCTTGAAACAAAGTTGCTTGGTTTTGAACACATTAAGGAGTTGTATGTACATGATGATGATTTTGCCAAGATATATGTTGCATGTGAAAAGGGAGCGCATGATGGATATTTTAGGCTTGATGGTTTTCTTTTCAAAGAAAAATATTTGTGTGTGCCTAAATGTTCTTTACGTGAACTTCTTTTGAGAGAAGCACATGAGGGGGGACTAATAGGTCATTTTGGGATACAAAAGACTTGAGATATGTTGCATGAGCATTTTTATTTGCCTGGCATGCGGCGTGATGTGCATAAGTTGTGTGCTAGATGCATAATTTGTAAAAGGGCTAAATCAACAATTTTTCCACATAGTCTATACACCCATCTTCCTATTCCTAATTCCCCTTGGACCGATTTGTCTATGGACTTTGTGCTTGGTTTGCCTCGAACTAAAAGAGGAAAAGATTCCATTTTTGTGGTTGCGGATAGGTTTTCAAAGATGGCTCACTTCATACCTTGCCATAAGGTAGATGATGCCACCCATGTGGCAGATTTGTTCTTCAAAGACATAGTGAGGCTTCATGGGATACCCTAAAGTATTGTTTCCGTCTAAGTTTCTTAGCCATTTTTGGAGGACCCTTTGGAATAAATTGGGTACTAAGCTCCTTTTCTCCGCCACTTGCCACCCACAAACAGATGGACAAACTGAAGTTGTGAATCAGACTCTTTCGGCCTTGTTGAGGTCAATCATCAAGAGAAATATTAAGACATAGGAGAAATGTTTGCCTCTTGTTGAATTTGCTTATAATAGGGCTGTCTATTCTACAACTAATTGTTCTCCCTTTGGGATTGTGTATGGATTCAATCCTCTCATCCCTCTTGATTTGTTGCCCTTACCTAACATTTCTTCTTTGAATCATAGGGATGGTAAGGCTAAAGCTGAGTATGTAAGGAAGCTCCATGAAAAATTTAAAGCACATAGGGAGAAGAAGAGTTGTTTATGAACCTGGAGATTGGGTTTGGCTACATATGAGAAAAGAAAGGTTTCCTACCCAAAGGAAATCAAAACTTTTGCCTAGAGGAGATGGACCCTTCCAAATCTTGGAGAGAATCAATGACAATGCATACAAAGTTGACCTCCCCGGTGAGTATGGGGTAAGCACCACATTTAATGTTGCTGACCTAAGTCCTTTTCATGTAGGTGACAAAGAGCCAAATTCGAGGACAAGTTCTTTTAAAGGAGGGGAGCATGATGAGGACCAAGAATTGCGAGGCCCCATGACAAGGCCAAGATCAAAGGAAGCACAAAAAGTATTGGATCATGAAGTAAATTACTTCCTTTCTCAGGAATTGGTTTAAAATATCAACCTTGCCTTGAGTCCAAACACCAACTCGGAAGAAGAGTTCAGATTACTCCAATTGATTCAAATGAGTGAAAAACCAAAAGACTAATGAGTGACGAGTCTAGATGCCTCCAATGTTTTGAACATAACTTGAGTTCTCCATGTCCGTTTTAGGCGTTCTTTGATGCGTTTGAAAGCTCTAAAGATTTCCTACAAGTTGTATTTCTAGTGTCAAGTCCTAATTCTGCATCTATGATGATGAAAATGGGTCATGAAGTTTAGCACAAATTACATTTTTTTAGCATAAGAAATATGTAACTGAATTCCCACATTGGAGAGAAAAAGGAGAGAGACAACACTTGTTGGCTATAAATAGCCATTCTTTTGTCTTATGTATTCACCTTTGAATTAAATAAAAACTTTATAATTTTAAAAGTGTGTGAGAGGAAGTTCCTCTTGGGTTCTTGATTGGACCGAATATTGGTTCTTATCAAAGGTTTCTATAATCTTTGTGGCGAATCCCCACGGGACTTATCACTTTTCATAAGGTGTGGCGTCTTCTTCCATTTCTCGTCTTTCCCGCCTTTTTATTTTTATTCTATTTTCTTTAACATCTTGTTCATGTTAAATTCGTTATTTTTGCTCTGTACTTTTCTTCATATTGTCTTTATCTTTATTTCTCTTCGTCAAACACTTGGCGTGCACCTTTTTCTTATGTTTTAACAAGAAGTCATTTCAAGGACGATCCGTAAAAACAATGAACACTTTATTGGTTCATATCAATGAGGGTGCATAGCATGATAAAATCTAGGTACTTGCCAGTGAAAAATCAATTGCAGGAAATAGAGATTGATACTCGCTGATGCTTCTCCTTTTGTCGTAAGGAAGAACTCCCTGCATGGGATAACATAGAAACCGATAACAAGCTTAAGAAGCTTATATAAAAAATGTACTAAATTTCTCTTTAAACATAAAATACAACTTCTAACAATGTTGTGGTAGGGGAAGGAAAATGAAGAAGCAACACTAATCTTTTATTAGTAATTTTATGTACATCCCAAATTTGAATTTAGTTTGTGATTTTATATTTTTATACATCAATTATTCAATGACCTTGAAAAATTGTTGGATCATAGCTCCATAATTGCTGTTCAGAATTCAGACCATTATATTGTAAAGGATACTGCACATTTGTGTTTCATTCAAGTCTTTATTAGAAATAAAAAAATAAAAAACATTTTGTTCAACTAGTTGGTTGAGCAGGTTGTGCGAGTGTTGTAAACCTCTTAGTACTATGTTTAATTCCTATGGATAAAAAACAAATGCCCATAACAACTTCTGCTATTTGGCTAAAGTTGGGTCAAGCTTTTCCGTTATGTCTGCAAGCCTTAAAATTGTGGCCTAGCTAGCTAGACTAAAACTATGCTTCAAACAGACCAATAGAGTTAGAAAACAATATAATTAGGATTATCTTTTTTTCGACGGGGATTATAGCAGACAAACATTCAGAGTGGAAGAAGATGAGCAATAATTTGAATTTATGTCTTAAAATTGAAAATAAAGTGGAGTTGTGTAAAGTTATACATTTCTGTGTTGTCTTAAAATTCCTGCTCCCTTTTAATTACAAGATATACATTTTCTAATACTTGCCCATGTTGTGAAGGTAATTGAAGTTTCACTCTTGCACACGTAGCAATATGATATGTAATTATGTAAACTGTCTCCTAACTCAGCTTTTTTCAAATAATGCAACCTCATTCATGAAGACACTATGTAACAGGAACAAGTTAGCACGGTAAATAGATAGACTTGAATAAATGAAGCATCACTAATCCAAATAATTTTCAGTGTGCATATAATTTTGATTTCATACTAAAGAGACCCACATTGCCCCCATGAACCATGAGCAGGGAGAGACTTTAAGCTAGCATATTAATGATTTACAACTTACAACTGGGTTCACAGAATTGATTATCTAAATCTTGGTAACATTAATTTACCATCTGACCAACATAGCTCATACATAGAGAACACTATCTTGAATTGAATTGTTTCCAAGAAAAAATATTTTCCATTTAATTAGCTAGCAATTATATTTTTTAGCAATATGTTTTACCTAAAAGATAATATACTAGATCCATGGACTTGCCGAGTTGCTGCAGATGTTTTATTTACATGATTAAGTCACACCAATGTTCAAAATGTGCAAATTAAAAATTGCCCATCTGATGCTGCTTCATAGTAATCAGACACACTACCATTTCATCAATCGATAAAAGCTGATCATGTTGCAGAAAGAAGAGACAATAAACATAAACATGGGATACCTTTATTAGCCATTGCAAACTAGCACAATGTTTCCAACCACAAAAAAGTTCCCAAAAAACTTGAAGAAGGTCAAAGCCAATCACAAGTAAAAGAAAGAAAAAGCATGCCAAGTCTACTTGATATTGGAAATTTGTGAAAGCGGAAAAAGAATGATTTCCTGATCTTCAGCAATTATTCTGTGCAAGATTTTAGAATTAAGTACTCTTGCAAGAAATAGAGACATACAGTTTGTCAATCCTTATAAAGCATTTGAGTCACTAAAGAAGCACACAGGCAAGGGCGAAGGTTGAAGACGAAACCTCCCTGCGCGGCGCGACACACGTGAACGAGGTCGAATCAGCACAAGCTTGAGCAAGGTCGAAGATGACCCTTCGAAGGAGTGACGACTTGAACGGATGTCGCGGGCTTGAACGGAGGTCGCGGGGCTTCAATGGATGACGGGGCTTCAATGGACGGCGGGGCTTCAATGAGGTCGCGAGGTGTGTGGCCTGCTGCTGCCGCGGATGAAGACGAGGTCGCGATGAAGACGATGTCACAGATGAAGAAACCTAATGAAAGGCCAAAACAAAATGATGTCGTTTTATTGTTAAAAAAAAGAAAGAAAAAAAGGGGGCCACATTTTATTGTCCGCACGTGCGGACATTGGCTACCCCTTGGGTCCGCCCTTGCACGTACCTATACTTCTTTTTATTTAAATAATTCTTCTTCTCCATTCAGTTCATTCCAATATTTCCTTTGTTTTTTGTTTGTTTGTTAGAGAAGCATTTCATTCACGTAAGTAAAACTTACCATTATATGCGTGTGTTATTGAATGAATGTTATGCATGTATGGAAATATATACGATATAGGAGATGACAATTGCTAATACTTGATAAAATAAATTTACATATTTAATAGTTTTATAATAATTATTTTTAGCTTAAATATATTTTTATTCTATGTAATGTATATATTTTTGTTGGCTTTGACCTTTATAATTATTTTGAAATGGTTTTTGTAAAAAAAAAAAATCTTTATTAGTTGTTTTAATATCTATAATATATTTTGCTAACCAAGTGGTCTGAATAACTTAAGAGGAGGGTGCCTTTCAAAAAATTAAAAACTCAATCCCAATGGAATTAATTATTTCAATTATAGAGAAAGAGAGAAAATTTACCCTAACCCTAACCCCAAATAATTAACATATAAAAAACAATAAAGCAAATTAAAGAATAAAGGTTAGAAGAGAGTGTCCCCATAACTTTTATATTGGTTTGCTCAACCATACCTATGTCTAGATATTTCACTAAGTAAAGTAATTACATAAAAGCAAGTTGATTATACTACTAGAAAATTGACATTTAAATACGATTTTATGGAAATTCAACATCAATTTTGAATCGATGTTGAAATGACCGTTGTTAAAAGTAAGTCATTTTTAATATTGATTATAAAAATCGATGTTGAAATCCATTATACGACATCGGTTCTCCCTAAAACCGATGTGATATAGGAGCAAATAGCCAAAAAAACAAAAAAGAGCAAAAACGACATTGGTTTTGACCAAAATCGATGTTGTAATGCACCATACAACATCGGTTCTACCAAAACTAATGTTGTATAATACTTACAACATCGGTTTTTGTCAAAATCGATGTTATATGATGCATTATAACATCGGTTTTTCCAGAATCGATGTTGTATGGTGCATTACAACATCGACTTAGTTAAAGTCGATGTTGTATAGCATAATATAACATCTTGACAAAATCGATGTTGTTTTTGCATTTTTTTAATATTCTGTTTATTTGTTCAATAAACCCAAACTTTTAAATTAAAAGAAAAACCAATCCAAGCCAGAACCAAACCAATCCAGACAATATATATTATATTCAAATTATTGTGAATAAATACTATTAAATAAAGAAACACTAAAAATACATGAAACAATAATCTCAATGCATAAATGTCATTTATAACCTACGTTAAACATAACTCTAACAATTCTAAAATTACTTAAACACTTAGTGCTTCATTTCTAACTCTTAGTAAACATTTTGCTCACTAAATGCAAATTGCCTTTATTATCTTTGGTTCCAATGGGCATGGATTAGTAAAGTTTTGCATTATATAATAAAACATAACTTAATTAGTGTAAATAATAACAACTATAACAAATGAAATTAGTTATGAAGTAAATAATTACCATTTTCAATTATCTTTGAAACCTCCTAGGACATGGTTGACATCCAATGCATGAAGTAATAGCCGCACCCAGTGCTTCCTCTATGCTTATTACACTAAATTCAATAAGAAATTCAAAGTTATCCCAAAATTAATGTACAAAGTAATAAAATGTCATTTTGAAGAGACCAAACATTGTTATTACTTACTTTAAATTGAATCCATTTAGCAGTTGCCTTGGATTTACTTTTGTGTTTAACATTGAATCCCTTCAAAGCACTTGTTAAGAGAAATATGCATGTATATTGTACGATTAAAATATTGATGTCAAATACTAATAATAAAGTAAATGTGTTACAAATTAAAACTAACTTGTTAACCATTCATTTCAAGTAGTTGTCAGGCTTATTGTGCAAGGAACAAAACCAGGCGACAACATTGTCCTTAGGACATATAACCACTAGTTGTTAATGTCCACTGCATTGGAGAACATCAGGCTATTATTAAAGTGTTAAGGACCTACCCACTAACTGAACCTCTTCAGTGGGTACAGAGATGTGAGCATCAATATCTTGGACTTCCTCAACACCCATCTTCACCATATCATTGCCCAAAGGAACATGGTGTTGTTAGACTATTGGCAAACGTACCAATGTTGTCATAGGTTACAGATTTTATAAAAGAGATCGTCTCCAATGCAACTTGAGTTACTCAGTTTTTCAGATAAAAGTTAACAGTTCAATAATTAAGTATAATAAATTTAATCAAAATTTCATGATTTAATGGAAATAACAAAATTAGTGTGTCAGAAATACAAAAAATTATGAAAACAAGTATAATGAATTTAATTAATTCAAGAGAAACGTAGGATTGAATTTCATCATTCATACCCTCAGTATCCAAAAAACATTAATACATATGAATCATTTTTTAACATTATTGATGCACACATTAAATCACCCCGAATCGAAACCTCGCATTCAAGAATCCTAAGAATATTTACCAAATATTGATTCCTCACATACGAAAATAATATCCCAGCATTACAATTATAATCTCGTGCTATTTGCAATCCAAATGTTATGTTCTATTCCTAGCAACGTAATGTAATGAGTAAATTAATTTAGTTCAAATTCTAAGAGTACTTTGTAGTCAAACTCAAAATCTAATTTCATGAAACTAGTGATGGAGGTCCATTGCAAGCTAAATGTCTAGAAGGAGAACTTGAAGAACTTCCTTTGGTGAGCTTTAGAGGACCCATGACAAGAGCTAGAACTCAAGCCCTTCAAGACCACATCAAAGCTAACTTGGACAAGCATGAAGAAGCACACCAACTCAAGAATAACAAGGGCTGGATTTTGATGTCTCAAGTTCAAATTAATTCCATAAATTCTAGCACTTGTTAGTAGCAAAAGTAATGGAAATAAAAAGGCTTTTTAGTGTAATTGTGTAAAGATATGTAGGTGCACTTGTGTGTAAATTGTGTAGCACCTATGTAAGCTTGTTGGCTGCACTTAGAGGCTTAAAATACTGCACCTTAGGTGTGTTGGTTCAGCCAAGAGTCACTTAGTAGAATCGTGCACCTCAAACTTCATTTAGCTTACATTAGGCATCTGTAGATTGCATTACAAGCTTCATTTCATTGTAATTTTCCTTGCATTTAGTTGTTATTTCCGTCGCTATATAAGCTGTCCACATGTAACAACTTTTGTCATCTTAATACAAATATGAAATTTGTTTGTGAGAGTTTCTCTCTTGTTCTTGTGTTTAAGATTTTAGATTTTAGAGAGAATCAATAACAATGCATGTTTGTGATCTTTCTTTACGTGATGTAGGTACAAGTGAGAGACCAAACTTGAGATCAAGTTCCTTTCAAGAAGGAGGGGATGATGGACGTCGATTGCAAGCTCAAGGTCAAGAAGGAGAACTTGAAGAACTTCCTTTGGTTAGCTTTAGAGGATCCATGACAAGATCTAGAACTCAAGCCCTTCAAGACCACATCAAAGCTAACTTGTATCTTTTGGACAAGCATGAAGAAGCACACCAACTCAGTACAAACATAGAACAAGCCCTGTTTGTGTTAATTGATTACCATTTATTTGTAATCGATTACTAAGAAGTCATGTATGTGTTAATCGATAACCATTTATCTGTAATTGATTACTAAGTACTTTGTGAAATAGAAAAACTTTGTATTAATTGATTACATAATGTATTAATCGATTACTTTGTTCATACATCTTTTCCAGAAAACTCCAAAACAAATTAATTAATTAAATAAATAATTAATCGATTACTTAAGAGTAAGCAATCGATTACATGGACATATTACTCAATTACATTCAGTTACATTAGTTTTTTTTTTTATATATTTTATGGCTATATATGGCTGCCCAAAACTGAAATAGACATTTTTGACATATTAATACAAAGCTGAAATTGCTTGTTAGAGTTTCTCTCTTGTTCTTGTGCAAGAACTTCTTGGGTCTTATCAATGACTTCTCAATGCTATTGTGGTGATTCTTCCTAGACTTATTGGAGAGCTTCTCCATGGTTTCTTCCATCTTCATCCCTTATCTTCTTCCATCTTCCATTGCTGCACTTTGAAGCTTCCTTCCAACCTTGTGTTGCACATGAATTGAGGGAAAACTTGAGTTCTTGAAGGAATCTTGAAGAGTGGGTTTCAGTGCAAGGTTGGTTGGGAAAATCAATGTCTAATGGGTTTAGACATATATCAAATTCTATGTCACCTCCTTTCTAATATTTTTTTCAGTCGATCCAACTCTTATAGGCTTATCGACATAGATGTGTGGGAGCCTACTAAAGTTGGTTCAAAGTATTTCCTGATCATCACACCGGCTCCAACAGTACGGACATGGCCAGGGTGCTTTGGTTGCCTAAAGGTAGTAGTCAGTACATCCTGACGTCCATGGGCTACAAAGCTACCCTGTGTGGACTGCTCTTTTAGGGAATCCTACAACCAACAAAATATGAAACTATTTACGAACTATTGTTGATATTATATATAGAGACAATAGATACTAAAATTTAACTTACAATTTTATCAGCAATTTGGTGTGCTGCCTCAGATTTCATCTGACCTAATTTTTTTTGTGCTAGCCAGCTTCCACTTCATGTGTCATCTAATGGGAGATGAAGGATCAACGATTGCTTCACTGCTCCCAGATTGGGCTACTTGCTTTATCCATTTCTTTTGTTTTTTCTTAATTAACTTTTGTTCAAGAAAATCATAGCCCCCACAAGGCAACAAGTGAGGGGCAATGTTTCGTTTCTTGATGGATTGCGCGTTCTTTTAATATTTTGTGAGAATTAGACAGTATGTCAAAATAATGCTTAAGTCAATTGTAAATGTCAATTTCAAAAACAACAACCACCTAACCTCCCATCAAGGGCCTATATGGCTTTGACAAAAAAAAAATCACTTGTCTTTTCTAATTTTGTACTTCTCATAGACTTTGTCATTGTCATCATTCTTGCCTTTTGCTAGAGCCTATTTGGAGATCAAATCGGATTTAAATTGCCTCCAATCTTCTGCTACAGTTTGGATGATTTTCTTCTTCATCTTTTATCAGACACTTCAGGAATATCAAATTCGACTTCAGATACAAAAATGACATGTAAGAGTCATTGAATAACAAAAATGTGCCGCTTTAATACATCCAATTATCATAATATACAACATTTAATTGAACTACCTGAATGTTGTCCCAAATCAAATCCTTCTAAATTGCACGAACCTATTCAAGTTAACATATGTAACATCCACCTTGTCTCAAGCGATGACACTCAAATAGGTCATTAATTTCATTTTTTTTGGACCATCAACATTCCCAGTGGTAGGATCCACATGAACTAGTGGTCTCTCCAAGATAATGATGTGAGCCATGTGGCTTTTCTAGTACTCTTCGACGTAGACGGGGAAGGTGCTGACTCAGGTTGATTGAAGCAATATAAACCAAGTATTTCTACTTCTTTCCATTTGTTTTATTGAGTATTCTTATTACATTTTCAAACATCACTTCCCACCAAGTGCCTATTTGAAAAACTGTTTTAAGAACTTCCTATTTGTCACTGGATGACCACTCTATTCTTCATTGCACAGTTAGTCTACTCTCAGTGGACGACCAATGCTTATCTCTAAATTATCCATACTATCCCTGTTATTGAAAAAAGTTTTTATCTTTGATACACACATTATTCAACCCCCTTCTTAGTGTTTCTTGCAGTTTCTCGAAAACTCACACCTCATTTTCTTGGTCCCTTCCAAGTTCTCAAAAGAGTCAACACTGTATCATATCAAATTGCATTACCTCCATCCCTTTCTAATCTTCACAATGTCTTCTATGTGTCCCAACTCTGTAAGTATGTCCATGATCCTTCTCATGTGGTTGAGTTAGATGATGTTCAAGTAAAGGAAAACTTAACATATGAAACATTGCCTTTGAGGATCAAGGATCGACGAACAAAGCACTTAAGAGGGAAAGAAATACCTTTGGTCAAGGTAATCTGGGGAAGTACATCAGGAGAGGATGCAACATAAGAAATAGAAATTCAGATACGAGATGCTTATCCAACATTGTTTGAATTAGGTAAATTTCGGGGACGAAATTTCTAAAACGGTGGGAGAGTTGTAACACCCTGAAATTTTGATAACTTAAAATATATGTGTGATGTATTCCCTGTATTATTTGATTTCTTTATGAATTAGGATTAGTTGAAATGTTATGTGAATTATCCATGTGTCATTGCTTGGTGTAAATGTCAAGTATGTGAGTTTGTCTGAGCTGCGTTGTAATTGAGTGATTCTGAGTTTGACCCAGAAACATGTTTCAGTAAAATCACCATTATGGATTGGTTAACCGTTGGATTGTCTTAATATTTACAAGATAGGTTCTTAACCCATATATGTAACTTTTGACTGTTGGGTTTGTCAAAATAATGTTTGGAATATGAGAAATTAATTTTTCACTGAAGCAAAAAATTCTAGAATTGGGTCAGCTCGCCTAGACGAGTTTTGCAAGCATTTTTGCTTGCCTGGGCTAGTAGAGGCGGTGCTGAATACGTATTTAAGCTTCCAAGTCACGAAAATGGAGGTTTTTGCCTCCCACAAACCTTCCCCAACCTCCCACCATCACCCTCCACCACCCAAGACCACTGGTGACCACTACGGACCATCGTTGCTTGTCACGAGACCACCGCACGGAGATGAACACTTTAATCGGAGCGGATTCTTCAAAAATCATCTCGACGTTTCGGTAGAGAACAAAGCCTCCAATCCTTTTTTCTTGGTTTCCTTGAGGTAATTAGTTTCTTTTGTCTTCTCCTAGCTAGTTTAAGCTTCTATTAGTGTCTCTTGTGTTTTGGGTACCATTGTTGGGAGTTTTACACTTCCTTTGAAAAGCCCTTTGAAAATGAGATGTTGTAAAAGTCTCCTTTTTATGAAATTGATGACATTTCTGTGATCGTTGTTGAAACCCGATCACATTGGTGTGATCGGAATTTTAAAATGATGTCTTTTGATGTAAACTGTCAAAACACCTTTTTAGTCCCTTTTTGAATTTGAGTGGGTATTTGACCCCAAATGTTAATATTGATCTTACCTTGGAAATCTATATTAAATTGTCATCAATTTGGTATATAGAGCTCTGTGTTTGGACGAAAACATGCGTATTGAAGGATCTCCAAAACAACAATGTGAGGTTTTAACAGAAGAACTCCTAGTTATGTAAGGGGAGCTTATTTTTTAGCGATAATTTAGATACCATAGTTGGGGGCCAGGGAGTCCAACTATGAAGATAACTGTCTGTCCCTGGTGTGTGCTGGTTTTCAAGAAAAACTATGTTTTTAACTAATGGGATGTGATGTATTTATGATTGATGTGTGTTTGTTCCTGTATGTGCTCGTTTTTCAATAAAAACTGTGTTTTTAACTATGGGATGCGATGAAATAGATTGTTGATGAATAAAACTGTGATTGATGTTGTTGTTGTAATTGATTGGATTTTTGGAAAAATTCTTAATTACAGAGGAGACTCTGCCCAAAATTTTATAATATGTTGTCTTATTTAATTCTTTATTAAATTTTTAAATGGGCATAAGAGTGTGTTTTCTATATTGTATTCCTCCTCTTTAATTTAGAACTTTCCTAAAAAATACTAGTCTTATGGTAGTATGGATTGTGGATGGATGAGGTGATATTGATGTCATTGATAATGTTGAAATGAGATGTTATTGATGTGTTGGTGATGATATAATGATGATGTAGTTTATGATGTTTAAATAAGATAATGTTAATGTGGTTGATAATGTTGAAATGAGATGATATTGGTGTTACGATGATGATGTTGAAATGAAATGACGTTGATGCTATTGATGACATTGAGATGACATGATGTGGATATTGATAATGACATTGATGAGAAATAATATTGATGTGAACAATGTCATTGTATGATGTGGATATACATGAATACCATGGGGGGTGCCTGATTGGATAACCTTGCGAGGGTGAGTTTACGAAATTTAAGCATCCTAAGAGAGAATGAGATTGTTTAAAATTCTGGTCCCTAGCTGTAACACCCAGTAGGCCTCCGGTGCATTATCATTAATAATATCAGTTTAACGCTTGTTTCACAATTAACAACTCAGCGGAAGCAAGGAATCGCTTTTCTTGATTTATTATGTATGGAATAAAACAGATTAAAGCAGACATTCATATAAAGCACAT
Organism: Glycine tomentella; assembly: GCA_007407185.1. Classification (NCBI taxonomy): domain Eukaryota; kingdom Viridiplantae; phylum Streptophyta; class Magnoliopsida; order Fabales; family Fabaceae; genus Glycine; species Glycine tomentella. The sequence continues at coordinate 179,534 of PYAF01005664.1, forward strand.
AAATCACGCCCCTTGCTGATCCAGTTTATCATACATGACCATAGACAGATAAATACACATGCACAACATATTCAGGAGGAAATTCATCTCATATCATAAATAGTTCTGTACATACATATACAACAGTGTCTTCACCACACCGTGGTGATACAAAAGAATATCTGCCCTCATCGAGGGTATACAGAACTATACATCACAGGTATACACACACACACCATCCCTCATCAAAGAAACAAAATGCAATCAAAACAAAACTGAGCCTTCAGCTCTCCCTACTGCTTCTCAGTCAAGCAGCCAAGTCTCTACTGGGGTCTCCTGCCCTGAGACTGCTCTCCTCTGCCAGAAGAGTCACCTAAAATCATAAATCCCCACACGGGGTGAGATATACATCTCAGTAAGCTCAGGGTCCATGGAGGAATCTCCTCCACCCTGGCCCACTTTCCACAACACATACATCAGGCAATCACAAGCAAATGGCCCACTGGCCCTCATAACAATATATTAAACATCCAAACTTGGCGGAGCTACCTCAACGCCGAAATCAACAAACATGGCAGAGCTACCTCAACGCCTATTCAATAACATGGCGGAGCTACCTCAACGCCTGGCGGATATCATCAACGCCTATCTAATGGCCAATAGATCCATCACAAACATATCATATCACAATCACAGATGCATACATATATCAGAAATCCTCTATCCTAGGGTTCCATCAATCTTAGCCCACACTAGGCTTCTCATAGACCACACCAGGTCCATCAAAGCTGAAATCAGAGTAATTGAGTCACCACAGACTCAATGTACAGCACATGCCTGAGTTATGGCTCAAAATTCACCTAATCAAAAACTGAAAGCTAATCCTTCATCACTAGACAGTTCTAAACAAGTTTCTCAACAGGACCCTGGGCTAATTCAAGCCCCATCACATATGGGTCACAATTCTCAGAAAACCCCAAATTCAAAATCAATCGGAGAAACTCGAGTTTCTTACCTTAGTGGCGACTAGAAAGACCTCAGGACAGCTTCCTTGAGCTCTGGTGTCCTTAACACACCTTGGGGCTCCGCCAAACTCAAGTTCTCTAAGTTTCTCCTGGAGATTTCACTTCTCACTCACAAAGGGGTTTTCAAGAGCAGAAATGAAGGATTAAGGCTTTCCAACTGTTTCTCTCAAGTTTATAGGTCATACGAAGGTGTTTAGGCTAGTATATAAGGTCTAAGGAAGCTTGGGCACTCCAACAATGGAGGTTTGGGCGTGGGGAAGAAGAAGGAACAGTTTTCTCCTTCCATTTTCACGTTTTGCCTTTATATTGGGCCTGTCCGAGGTCTGGCGCGGATCGCGCCACCTCTGGCGCTAACTGCGCCACCATGACGGTTTATGTGGCGCCACCAGCGCCACTCCCACACCCCCAGCGCCACCTTCCAGAACCTGTGGCGCTACCCGTGCCACACTGGCGCCATCAGCGCCAACCTTCCCTGACTTATGGCGCCGTCCGCGCCACACCTGGCACTGACCGCGTGGAATTCCATTGAAACTGGGTTTTCCAGACCACTTACCGCGCCATCAGCGCCACCCATGGCGCTATCCGCGCGGGCTGGGAAACCTCTGGTGCCCCTCGCGTGGCTCTTATGCTCTGGGCGTCAAGTTCCAGTGGGTCTGGCGCCATCAGTGCCATCCCTGGCGCCATCCGCGCCACACCCTTAACAGGGTTTTCTTCCAAAGATCCCTGGCGCTATCAGCGTGGGATCTGGCGCCAACCGCGCCATGATGAGGGTCCTTACATTCACCCCTCCTTTATAGGAATTTTGTCCGCAAAATTCAGGATCATACCTGTTTGCCAACTCGGGATACAGCTGCAGCAGCTCCTGCTCTCGCTCCCAAGTTGCTTCCTTAGGTGTTCGTCCTTCCCATTATACCTTGACGATGAGAATCGTGTTGCTGCGGATCTGCTTCTCCATTCTATCCAGAATCCTCAGGGGTCGTGTAGGACTCGTCAGATTCTCTCTAATCTGAACTGTGTTAGGTTCTACCACGTGTGAGGGATCAGCCACATACTTCCTCAACTGAGACATGTGGAATACATCATGTAAACCTAACAACTGGGGAGGCAAAGCTAGCCTGTATGCCACTGGTCCTATCCTCTCAAGGATCTGATAAGGACCAATGAACCTAGGACTCAGCTTCCTCACACCTAAAGCTCGTCCTACACCCGTCGCTGGAGATAGCCTCAGAAACACATGATCACCCTCCTCAAACTGTAAGGGTCTGTGCTTCTGATCAAAATAGCTCCTCTGTCGACTCTGAGCTTTCATCAACTTATCTCTGATCATCCTGATCTGCTCAGAAGTCTCTTGAACCATCTCAGGACCAAGGAGCTATCTGTCTCCTACCTCTGTCCAACACACTGGAGTTCTATACCGCCGACCATACAAAACCTCATATGGTGCCATGCCCAAACTGGTATGAAAGCTGTTATTGTAAGAGAACTCCACCAGAGGTAGATATCTGTCCCAGCTAGTACCTTGCTCCAAGGCACAAGCTCTCAGCATATCCTCCAGAGTCTGGATGGTCCTCTCAGTTTAACCATCAGTCTGAGGATGGTAGGCTGTGCTGAGTCTCAGCTGGGTCCCAAAAGCATCTGAAGAGCACCCCAAAATCTCGAGGTGAACTTCGGATCTCTGTCACTGATAATACTGTCAGGGACTCCATGTAATCTCACAATATCCCTGACATACAGCTGGGCCACCTTTTTTGTGGTGTAGTCAAATCTCACTGGCAAGAAATGAGCAGATTTGGTCAGCCTGTCCACTATCACCCAGATGGAATCACATCCACTTTGAGTCCTCGATAATCCTACCACGAAATCCATAGAAATGCTGTCCCATTTCCATTCAGGGATCTCTAAAGGCTGAAGCAAATCAGATGGTCTCTAATGCTCAATCTTTACCTTCTGACACACCAAACACTTTGTCACATGTTCAGCTATGTCTCTCTTCATCCCTGGCCACCAGAAATTCCTCTTCAAGTCATGATACATCTTAGTGGCTCCTGGATGAATGCTGAATGTAACACCCCAAATTTGTGGAACCACAGTCAATTACTAATGTAAAATGTTAATTAGAGACAATACAAAAATTTAGGAAAAATGACGAAAATGCCCCTGGACACTTTGAAAATGACCAAAATACCCCTAGGTATTTTAGCAAGATATTTTAAGGGGAAATCTTATAAATACCCTTGGATGCTTTGGAAATGACCAAGAAAACCTTTAGGACGAAAATTACAGAGATACTCTGAATATTTTTGAAATGACGATTATACCCTTAGGGTGAGTGGTGAAATTACCAAAATGCCCTTTAGGTCAAAAATGATCAAGATGACTTTAGAAATTTGTGGGAACCTGAGTATTGGATAAAATACTTTTAGACAAAAAATTATCAACATGGTTGGTGGCAGAGAACCATAAACTATAATTTCTAGGAATTTTGGTAGATATTTTGAAAAGAGCTTAATATAGACTACCTCAGGTATCAGAAAACCTCAGGAAAATGATAGATACAATCTATGGAGTTTTCTATTAATTATGAGAGGGATAGGATTCCTAAATGAGTTAGCTTAGTAATTCTAATAATTCAAGGGAAAATGAGCCAATAAGAAAGTAAAATTTAGTTATTATAGGTAATAAAGGAAAAATTGGATTGATTTGGACTTCTAAATTAAGCCTTGACCGTATGATGCAAGATCAATGGAGGAAAACTCAAAGAAACTTCAAAAATGGACACATGGATGCTTAAAAGGCTAGGATACATGCCATTGGTCCATTTGTTAAATAAGGTAATAATGAATTAAGAAGATTTTTTGAAGAAAACTTCCTCTTAGCTCATTTTGGACACGTAGACATTTATATGCATTATTTCAAAGATCCCAACGGTCCAAAGTTAGATATGTGGGATAGGAGTATGCCTGTAAAATTTCAATAAGATCCAACGGTTAACAAATTCAGAATGCATATTTTAATAAAACGGGTTTTTTAAGAATGAAGAAAAACACAAAAACGTAAAAGGTAGGAAAATTGGTAAAACTTTTCCTAGAAGCCTTGGAATTCCACGTGAGGATGAAGAGGGATGGAGAAGGGTGTGGAATTATCAAGAATCTAGCCACTTGTAAGGTGGAAAAAGCTTAGCCAATAGGATTAAACCAAGTAAAAAGCTAACCATAATTACCCTTGGATATTTGTAACAAAAATCAAGCTTTAATCACCCTATAAAAAGGGTGTAAGACTGAAATTGGGACAGCTCTAAGTGAGCTTAGGCCGTGAAAAATTCCTCCCAAAGCTTTCCATTTTATCTCTTCCGAATTATACCTTTCACCTAGAGCAAAAATAAAGACATCTACCTTGTAACTTCACGTGAAGCACTAGAAACCTTAGGAGCAACGATCATTCAACTTCAAAGAAGGAAGGCTGTCCAAAATATTAAGGAAACAATAAGGTATGGGGAAGTTTATGATGAACTAGGTTTGAATATTAAGTTTCTTAATCATTTCTATAAGAATTATGTCTTGAACCTTAGGTGTTTGATGAATTGTCTTCAAGAGCTTGAATGGTTATTTGTTGAAGT
>PYAF01005664.1:184253-197117 GCA_007407185.1 Glycine tomentella
TAGACAAAGGTGTATATATATTGTTAAATAAACCTATTTCATGGATTGTGAAGTTGACATATATAAAACATACGTGGTTGAGTAATTTTGTATAATTTGATAAAGAATTAACATGTTGCTTGGTGGTGTTATGCTTTTGATGTTGAGAAATAAATTAAGAATTGTATTATGTTGATGAAATATTAGAATCCTTGTGTTGCTAAAGATGTTGTGATTATCTATGGATTCCAAGAATAGTGTTGAACGATGGCAAAATGCGTAGATTATTGTCAAGCTTTATATGATAAAAGAAGATTACGTGTTGTTTAAAAATCATATGCCATAAGTTGTAAAGATGTTGAATTTAGAAGAGGAATAATTAAAGATGTGATAAAATGAATCATTCATGCATTTTCGTACGCATATGCCTGGCGAGGGTTAATCCGTGGAGTTATGCCTGGCGGAGGCTAATCCGTGGAGTTGTTTGTCAGATAGCTAAACTGAGTCCACGCGTTCAAAGGTGTTGTGAACTTGGGGGTAGTTGAGACAGTGAGGACCACACCACCATGATGATCACATAGGTGGAGGTGACTATCCTACGCGCCACTGGGCTACCCCGACTGGTTGGATAAGTTTGTGCCACTGGGATGGGGTTATCTGACTGTGGCCACTGATGATAATTTAATAACCTGAGATCTCAGTCATGCATCATATAAAAGAATGAGCATGCATTTTATACATTACATGATAAGTATGTGGAATATCTGTTGATGAGTATATTGTCTGAATTAATTCGTGTGCTATGTAGTTGGGGTAATTTAATCTGTGGGTGAAACCATGTGTTGTTATTTTATAAATATTATTATGACCCTCTACGTATATATTCTATTATATATGTTTTATTCAAACTATGTCTGTCATAAACTTACCCTATGTTTGTGTCTGTGGTTGACACCTATGATGACCCCAATGTATTTGGGCGAGTAGGAAAATAGTGGAGCATAAGCTGAGAAGGATTTTGAAGAAAAGATGATGAAGATGTGTTGATGATTTGTACTAGAATTTAAATTATTTGTATTTTACGTGGCTTGTATTTGGGACTGTGTAATGAACTATACTTTGGTCTGTATTGGACTGTACTTGATCATTATAATTAAACCGTGAAGAGAGAATTCGTTTATAATATAAACGACTAGTAACATGTGCAAGCAAAGCGAAAAGAATTTTCATAAAATTTATAACTAATCTGATCCTAATCCAAAGTGGTCACAAGATTTCAACTAAAATCAATCAAGCACGAGAAAGTAAAAGGAGGCGTTACACTGAACTGGCCTTTATGTGCCTCAGATAGGACGACATCTCTCAACTCGCCCTTAGGCACCAAATACGACCTTGGTATCGCACCAAGTCGTGATCCTCCCAGGAGACATCCTGTTGGCCAATCAGGGCCCTCACAGACTCATCTTGCTGCTGAGCTTCTCGGATTCTCCCGATCAGCTCGTTATCCACTTTGGTCCTGCTCAACTCAAGACCCTGAGCACCTTCTGTCACCGTCAGGTGCATATCTCTGAATTGCTCTATCAGCTTGCAATCAGAGATCATCAAACATGAAGCAGTCACATTCTTCCTGCTCAAGGCATCAGCAACCACATTTGCTTTACCTGGATAGTATCTCAGTTCAAAGTCATAGTCCTTCAGGAACTCCATCCAACGCCTCTGTCTCATGTTCAACTCTTTCTGATCAAAGAGGTATCTGAGACTCTTGTGGTCACTGAACACTATCAACTTGGCACCATACAAATAATGCCTCCATATCTTCAGAGCAAACACCACAGCCGCTAACTCCAAGTCATGAGTAGGATAAGACTCTTCATGAGGTTTCAGCTGCCTGGAAGCATAGGTAACCACCTTCTGATCCTGCATCAACACACATCCAAGTCCCCTCTTGGACGCATCACAAAACACCTCAAAAGTTCCTTCAGGATCAGGAAGAGTCAACACTGGAGCTGTGGTCAACCGCTCTTTCAGCTCCTGGAAACATTGCTCGCACTCATGGGTCCAAACAAAGGGAACCCCCTTCCGTGTGAGTCGAGTCAGAGGTACTACCAATTGGGAAAATCCCTGAATAAACCTCTTGTAGTAGCCAGCTAATCCCAGGAAACTACAGATCTCAGATACGTCCTTTGGCCTCTCCCAAGACATCACTGCCTCTATCTTGCTGGGATCCACTGATACACCAGCTGCTGAGATCACATGGCCAAGGAACTTTACCTCTGATAACCAGAATTCACACTTGGCCAACTTAACATACAATTGCTTATCCCTCAAGATCTGATGGACTGTCTTGAGATGCTCGGCATGCTCTGTCTCTGTCCTGGAGTAGATCAGAATGTCATCAATGAACACTACTACGAACTGATCCAGGAAAGGTCTAAATACCCTGTTCATATAATTCATGAGCACTGCTGGGGCATTTGTCAGACCAAACGGAATGACCTGATACTCAAAGTGACCATACCTAGACCGGAAGGCTGTCTTAGGTATGTCTGCTGGCTTGATCCGAATCTGATGATATCCAGATCTCAGGTCTATCTTGGAGAACACCCTGGCTCCCCTCAACTGATCTAGCAGATCATCAATACGAGGCAGAGGATACTTGTTCTTCACAGTAACCTTGTTTAACTGCCTGTAATCCACACACAGTCTCATATTGCCGTCCTTTTTCTTCACAAAGATCACCGGTGCTCCCCAAGGTGAGACACTGGGTCTGATAAACTGCTTGGACAGCAGGTCCTCCAACTGCACCTTCAGCTCCCTCAACTCCAGAGGAGCCATACGATAAGGTGCCACATAAATTGGTCCCACACCAGGAACCAGATCAATGGAGAACTCTATCTCTCTCTCTGGTGGTAGCTGAGTTATCTCCTCTGGAAACACGTCCATGAACTCATTCACCACAGGGATCTGAGATAATTCAACACTTGGCTTATCTTCTGTCACACCCAAGAAGATATAGCCCTGAGCTCCTTCCATAATTGCCTTGCGAGCTTGCAAGACTGATAAGAATGAGGTGGAACTCGAACCTGCCTCGTCAGAAGGCACAACTACCTTCTTCTGGCAATAGTCTAGCATCACGTCATACTTGGCCATCCAGTCCATACCCAGAATCATCTCTAGGGTAGGCATAGCCAGACAGAACAGATCTATCACATAGGCTCTGCCCTCATACACAAACTGCACGTCCTTGCAACACGTGCTCACCTGACATCTTTCTCTAGTTGCAGTGGTAACCTCCATCGGAGGGGCAAAACTGAGCTTAGGCAATCTGAGCCTATCAACAACCACATTCTGTATGAAGGAATGTGTAGCTCCAGAATCAAACAAAACTCTAACATCACAATCATCGATCAGAACTGTACCTCTGATCAGATCTGGAGCTCTGGCTGCTTCCCTGGCATCTACTGTATACACCCGTACTGCTGTGGGTGCTATCATCTCTGCTGGAGCAGTCTGTGCCCGACTCTCTGTTTGAGGGCACTCTCTAGAAATGTGGCTTGGCCTGAAGCACATGCCCCCACGTGCTCCTTCCCACAAGCTAAACACTTGGGGACTGATCTCTTCCAGGCTGAGCCCCTCTTGAATCTATCAGAGGGAACGGAAACTCTCAGCTCCTTGCCCTTCCCCTTTCCGGGTGGGCCAAAACCACTGGGCCTTCTCCCCTCCTATTTGACTGAGGGAGTAGGCTGTCTGCCTCTCTGTCTCCGCAGAATATCCTCAACTTGGCGACTCTGTCTCACCAAGGTATCCATATCACGTGACCCACTGTCGGCCACTAGCACCTGGATATCATCCCTTAAGTCCCCTCATGAACTTAGCTGCTAAAATCTCAGCTTCAGGCAAAGGTCTCCTGAAGTGTGCATACTGGGCCAGCTCGTTAAACTGGGCCAGATACTCGTCCACCGTCAAAATCCCCTGGATGAGACTATCAAAGTCCGCCTGCTTCTGCTCCCGGGCATCTCTGGGAAAATACCTGTCCAGGAAGCAGGCCTCGAACAACCGCCAGGTAATCATCTCTCCCCGGCCTCTCAGAAGCTGAACTATGGTCTTCCACCACTCGTGGGCGTCACCCTGAAGCATATAGGTTGCATACAGCAACCTCTGGTGATCGGGGCACTCTATCACCTCAAAGATCTTCTCTAGGGCTTGCAACCACCTAGCTGCAGCCACTGGATCATAGCCCCCTGAGAACACTGGAGGGTCATGCTTCCTGAAGGTAATCAGCATTTTCCCTCTGGCTACTAGATCACTCTCAGCCTCTATCTGGGACGTTTGGTCCCCTCACAGGTGGCTCCCACCAACCTGCTGACGACTACCCTTGCCATCATGGGTAGGAGGTGTGGAGGATACTCTGTCATGCCTCCTGAGGTTCTTCACCTCCTCTAACAAGTCCTGGTTAGCTTTCATCAAGGCTTCATTAACTTCTCAGGTTGCAGCCATCTCTCGCTGCATCTCCTCCTGAGTCTATCTATTGGCAGCCAACTCTTGCTGCATGGCGGCTAGTGCAGCCGCAACTGGATCAGACTAGGCACTGGTAGCCCCACTGGTGCTTCTAGGTCTCACCATAGCACTACACATGTACATCACACAGTGAGTTGATTAGGCCCACAGTTAATGTACCCTATGCAATGCTCATGTCAAACAACCACAGACAAGCACCAAATCAAGTTCCATACATAATGTTCTTATCAAGAAACCGCTCTGATACCATTAAATGTAACACCCCGTAGGCCTCCGGTGCGTTATCATTAATAATATCAGTTTAGTGCTTATTTCACAATTAACAACTCAGCAGAAGCAAGGAATCGCTTTTCTTGATTTATTATGTATGGAATAAAATAGATTAAAGCAGACATTCATATAAAGCACATAAATCACGCCCCTTGCTGATCTAGTTTATCATACATGACCATAGACAGATAAATACACATGCACAACATATTCAGGAGGAAATTCATCTCATATCATAAATAGTTTTGTGCATACATATACAACAGTGTCTTCATCATACCGTGGTGATACAAAAGAATATCTGCCCTCATCGAGGGTATACAGAACTATACATCACAGGTGTACACACACACCATCCCTCATCAAAGAAACAAAATGCAATCAAAACAAAACTGAGCCTTCAGCTCTCCCTGCTGCTTCTCAGTCAAGCAGCCAAGTCTCTACTGGGGCCTCCTGCCCTGAGACTGCTCTCCTCTGCCAGAAGAGTCACCTGAAATCATAAATCCCCACACGGGGTGAGATATACATCTCAGTAAGCTTAGGGTCCATGGAGGAATCTCCTCCACCCTAGCCCACTTTCCACAACACATACATCAGGCAATCACAAGCAAATGGCCCACTGGCCCTCATAACAATATATTAAACATCCAAACTTGGCGGAGCTACCTCAACGCCGAAATCAACAAACATGGCGGAGCTACCTCAACGCCTATTTAATAACATGGCGGAGCTACCTCAACGCCTGGCGGATATCATCAACGCCTATCTAATGGCCAATAGATCCATCACAAACATATCATATCACAATCACAGATGCATACATATATCATTATGAAAATGCAATTACCAATGCATGCATCATGCAATGACCAACACTCCCCCTGAGTGTGGTGCGGCACACAAGATGGGAAATCATCACCAGGGACACTGAACTTACCTGGCAAGATATCCCTCTGCAATCCGGTCCCTACTCTGTGGCTCCCGCCACTGATACCCTCAGTGTCAATCCCTAATCAAGGCATATATCCATATCAAAACCAATTCAGCAGGCATTCAATCACAGGACATATCTTATCAGAAATCCCTTATCCTAGGGTTCCATCAATCTCAGCCCACACTAGGCTTCTCATAGACGACACCAGGTCCATCAAAGCTGAAATCAGAGTAGTTGAGTCACCACAGACTCAATGTACAGCACATGCCTGAGTTATGGCTCACAATGGCCCATAACTTAATATATCATTGGAACGGTCTAAACCTCAACCAAAGCACCGTTCAATTAGCCTCTCAGGCTCAACACAGACTCAATCAAGGCTCATGCATGTCCAGAGAACAACAAGTGACTCATTCCACAGCCACACATGCATATCACAGAGCCAAGATTCAAAATTCACCTAATCAAAAACTGAAAGCTAATCCTTCATCACTAAATAGTTCTAAACAAGTTTCATAACAAGACCCTAGGCTAATTCAAGCCCCATCACATATGGGTCACAATTCTCAGAAAATCCCAAATTCAAAATCAATCAGAGAAACTCGAGTTTCCTACCTCAGTGGCGACTAGAAAGACCTCAGGACAGCTTCCTTGAGCTCTGGTGTCCTTAACACACCTTGGGGCTCTGCCAAACTCAAGTTCTCTGAGTTTCTCCTGGAGATTTCACTTCTCACTCACAAAGGGGTTTTCAAGAGCAGAAATGAAGGATTAAGGCTTTCCAACTGTTTCTCTCAAGTTTATAGGTCATACGAAGGTGTTTAGGCTAGTATATAAGGTCTAAGGAAGCTTGGGCACTCCAACAATGGAGTTTTGGGCGTGGGGAAGAAGAAGGAACAGTTTTCTCCTTCCATTTTTGCGTTTTGCCCTTTATATTGGGCCTGCCCGAGGTCTGGCGCAGATCGCGCTACCTCTGGCGCTAACTGCGCCACCATGGCGGTTTATGTGGCGCCACCAGCGCCACTCCCACGCCCCCAGCGCCACCTTCAAGAACCTGTGGCGCTACCCGTGTCACACTGGCGCCATCAGCGCCAACCTTCCCTGACTTATGGCGTCGTCCGCGCCACACCTGGCGCTGACCGCGTGGAATTCCAGTGAAACTTGGTTTTCCAAACCACTTACCACCCCATCAGTGCCACCCATGGCGCTATCCGCGCGGGCTGGGAAACCTCTGGCACCCCTCGCGTGGCTCTGACGCTTTGGGCGTCAAGTTCCAGTGGGTCTGGCGCCATCAGTGCCATCCCTGGCGCCATCCGCGCCACACCCTTAACATGGTTTTCTTCCAAAGATCCCTGGCGCTATCAGCGTGGGATCTGGCGCCAACCGCACCATGATGAGGGTCCTTACACTAGCTATCCATAGTCAATGCATTGATGGTGCCTATGGTTGTATATTGTGTATGTCCATGTGGGGTACATTGACTGTTTGGATAACCTTGCGAGGGTGGGTTTACGAATTTTAAGCATCACAAGAGAGAAAGGGATTGTTTAAAATTCCGGTCCCTATCCATCCATGGTCATTGCTTTGATGGTGCCCATGTTCATACTTCATATTTCATGGATGGAAATAGAATGGTGGCAGTAAGTACGGGGGTACTAGGGGCATCACTCTATTTGGAACTCCCTTGTGACTCAGGGCTAATCACCATGGGGGGAGTGACCAGTGCACGACAGGGTGACCTCGACGAGTTATTGGATCATTTTCTTGAGAGAGGCTATTTCCATGAGGATGGTAACACATTGCATGCTGAGTGATGAGTCAGATGCATACATCATTCGTAACATGATTGTTTGAGTTGTGGAATGCATTGGATGATTGTTTTTGTTGAATGTGTAATGGAATGATGGGTTTGTCGAGTGTGTATTGGACTGATGTACTTTTGGTAATGATAGTGATTATTAATGTTGTTTGCTTCCCAATTGTTGCTATCTGATGTTTGTTGATTTTTTTATATAATAAACTCACCCTTGCATTTGTTGTACCATGTGGTTGGTACCTGTGATGATCGCGAACTTTCATTTGTAAGAGCAGATGAGCAACAATAGGTGACCTTGGAGAGAGATCTTCCTTTTGTTGGAGCCGCCAAGCCGGCGTGATGACGTTGGAACTCTTTTTGGAAAGAGTTGTGTTTTGTTAATTAACTCTTTCATAGTTAGACCCGTAATCCTTTTTGTAGACATGTATATTTTGAATTGTAATTACATGTAAAACAAAATTAAGTTTTAAACAGGTGAATGATGAGTATTGATATAGTATATGTATTTATATGTATTCAATTGTTGTAGTTGTATCATGTGTATGATGATTGTATTATTGCGAAAAATTTATTATCATTTTCATAATCAAATTAATGAAGTTTTTTTTAATTAAAAATTGAAATTTGCATGATTAAGAGTTAGTGGTATCGTAGCGACGAGGCGGGTCGTTACATCAATCGGTCCACACATTGATATTGCTATCGACCCACTTACACTTAAAAACACACAGTGAATTTAACATTATTAAGCTCCTAGATTTCTTCAATGGCTCCAAAGTAAGGCATGGATGCCAGACAAAGATTGTCATCATTTACAGTAGCAAAGTGTTGGGATTCAGTATTAAGACTAATGCCACTATTTTGCATTGTACTCTTGTCATCTTGTTATTTAGTGTAGAATGAAACTTGTTGATATCATATCCCTGCCACGTTCTAACATTTTGTTTAGGCCCATCTGATAACTTCCTTAATGTTTCAAAAGCATTATCGTTGTCAAAGATTGTATCTTTAAACAAATGTAGGAAAGTCTTGTTTTGCTCTTTCAACACCCTATTCTTGGTCATTTTTGGGTGAATTCATGACGAACTATGTAGACATGTAAATCCTTGAAATTTTGATAACTGAAAATATATATTTGATATATTTCTTGTATTATTTAATTACTTTATTAATTTGGATTAGATCCTTGTTCAACTTCTTGGTGTGGATGTTAGGTTATGCAGAGTTTGATTGATTTGCGTTGGAACTGTATGATGCCAAGTTTGACCCAAAACCTGTTTTGGTAAACATATGATCTCGGATTGGTTAACAGTTGAACCATATTCAAATTGTAAAGGTAGGCTCATAACTCATGTATGCAAGTTATCATCGTTGGGACTTTCGACATAACATTTGGAGCGTAAGATATCAACTTTACATTAAAGCAGTGAAATTTGTTAAAACTGGGTCAGCTCACCAAGGCAAGCAGAATTCGTCTGCGCGAGTATAGTCGGCTACAAAAATGTGCAATAGTGTTAAACCACGCATTTTCAGCCTTCTTCTTCCCAAAAACCTTCACCCAAGAATTCGTCATTGCTTGCCGTCAGACCATCGCATGAACATGAACACTTTAATCGGAGCGGAATCTTCAAAACTCAACTTGAGAATTCGGTAGAGAATGGAGCCTCTAATCCTTTCTTCGCAGTTTCTGTAAGGTAACCGTGTTTTCTATGTCTTCTCCTAGTTAGTTTAAACCTCTCTAAGTATCTTTTGTGACTTAGGTACCATTATTGGATGTTTTTACACTTTCTTTGAAAAACCTTTGAAAATGAGACATTGTAAAAGTTACCTTTTTATAATAATGATGTCATTTTCATGACTTTCGTTGAACCCCGGTCACATTCACATGATCGAAATTTCAAAATGATGTCTTTTTGATGTGGACTCCCAAAACACCATTTTAGTCCCTTTTAAATTTGATTGGGTATTTGACCCCGAGTGTTAATATTAACCTTGTCTTCAAAATCTATACTGAATTATCTTCGATTTGGTATATAGAGCTTTGTGTTTGGACCAAAGGATGTGAACTTGAGAGATCTCAAAACGATGTTACAAGAAGCTAACAGAAGGATATAGATAGGTAAGGGGAGTTTATTATTTGTTTACAGCTTTCAATACCATAGTTGGGATTATGGAACCCTTTTTTGGAGATGTATGTATATCCCTGTTGTGTACTGATTTTCAAGAAAATCTGTATTTTAAACTAATGGTATGCGATCTATTTATTGTTGATGAATGAAATTGTGAGTGATGTTATTGTAATGATTGGATTTTTTTGGAAAAAGTCTTAATTACAATAGAGGAGACTCTGTCCAAAATTTTATAATTTGTTCTTCGATTTACTTCTTTATTAAATTCTAAATGGGCATGAGTTTTTTTTTTGTATATTACAGTCATCCTCTTTAATTTAGAATTTTCCTAAAATATCAATCTCGTGTTTTGTATGAGATTTGTGTTGTTTGAAGATCTGGGAAATATGAATTCTAGGCATGTGTTATGTGTGTGTGTGTGTGGAATGTGATTGCTTGTGATGATGATGATATTGAAATGAGATTATGTTGATAATTACATTAATATGAGATGATGTTGATGTTGATGATGACATTGAGATGAGATGAGATGAGATGATGTTGATGTTGACAATGTTTTTGTGATGGATGTATGTTGTGTATGTACATGGGGTGTAATGAATTGTTGGATATCCCTGGGAGGGAAGATGATTGGTTTAAGAATTTTAAGCATCCCTGGATAGGGAAAAGGATTGCTTAGAATTTTTAACTATCCACAGTCAGTGCATTGATGGTGCCCATGTTTCATACTTCATAATTGCATGGAAATAGTATAAATGGTGGCAATAAGTACCTGTGGTTTTTCATGAGGATAAAAATGCGAGTACTTGGGGGCATATCACTCGGTTTGGAACTCCCTTATGACTCAAACTGATCACCATAGGGAGGAGCGTTTCCTGTGCACAATAGGGTGACCTCAACGAGCTATTGCATCATTTTCCTAAGTGAGAGTGTCATGTGGGCACGCTTAGTCTATTTCCTGATGAATGGTACCACATTGAATTTGAGAGTTGAGTCAGGTGCATGCATCATTCTGAGCATAATTGATTTGAATTGTGGAAAAAGTTGATGACTAGTTTGTTGAATGTATGTTGAACTGATTGATTACTGAGAATAATTGTGGTTATTATTATTGTTTTCTTGCTAATCATTGTCATTTGGTGCTTCTTGATCTTGTATAATAAACTCACCCTTGCAATTTTGTACTGTGTGGATGGTACCTGTGATGATCGCAAACCTTCATTCGTGGGAGCAAATGAGCAGTAATAGGTGATGTTGGACGGAAATCCTTTTGTTGGAGCCGCCAAGTCGACGTGATAACGTTGAAATTTATTTTGGGAGAGAGTTGTGTTTTGTTATCAACTGTTTCTTAGTTGGTTCCTTGTTTCTCTTTGATCGGGCATGTAATCTCAAGCTTAGATATATGTAAAAACTGAATTATATTCTGACATATGAATGATATGTAATGGTTTAATATACTTATATATGTATTTATTTACATATTTGTGCGTTTTTTATGAGTGTGTTATCGCAAGAAATTTACCTTTAATTTCATAATTAAATTAATAGAGTTTTCATTTAAAATTTGAAAATTATGTTTAGAGTAGTGATATTATAGCGACGAGGTGGGTCGTTACACAACACAACTTCATTAGTGTTATTCAATATATACAAATGCACTTGATTCAATTCCTCTAGATCCGGAGTTGTAACATTCAGTCCTCGTGAACCCTTACCTCTCAGTTTCTCGTTGTGATGAGAGTCGGGGTTTTGTCTTTTCAATGTATTTTGAACAAAACTCAATAGCTTCTTTTACAATTTATCTTTCAACAATGGATGCTTCAGGACGGTGTAGATTCTTCGTATACCCTTTTAAGATCTTCATGTATCGCTAAAAGGGGTACATCTACCGTAAATAAACGGGACTACACATTTTAATTTCCCTTACCATATGAACAATTAAGTGAGCCATGATGTCGAAAAATGAAGGAGGAAATCACACAAGATAATAGCAACCTCATTTTCCAAGTCATCTAACTTTAGAGGGTTAATGACTTTGTTACATATGGCATTGAAGAAAAAACACAGAAGAGTTATGGCATGCCTGACTTTGTTAGGCAATATGTCTCATATCGCCACGATCAAGAGTTGTTACATCAAGACGTAGAATTCATGAGACTTTAAGCCAACTATTTTCAGATCTTTCACCTGCACAAGGCTCTTAATATTTGAAGAGTATCCCTATGGCACTTTCACACGCTGTAGACACTGACAAAAACTTGTCTTCTAATTTCTTGACAAAGTATGACATGTAGGAGGCAAGTATATTTTCTTACCATCAGACCTTGGATTCTGGTCACGTATACCCATCTCAGCTAGATCTTCACGAGTATTCAAAACACCCTTTGTCTTGCCTTGAATGTTAAGAAGCATGTTGATGACACTATCACACACATTTTCTCCACATGCATAACATCAATACAATGTCTAACATCTAGAATGGACTAGTATGAAAGATCAAAGAATATCGACCTCTTTTTCCAAATATAGTATTGATGTCCTCAACCCGCTCAAAAATCTACTGACCAGTTAAGGGTATCGGCGCAATTTCATGCTCTTGACTTCCATTTAAAGCGTTCTTCAATCACCGATAAGGGGGATAAGGTTTCGTAAAACATAGATGCCAAGTGTACATTGTTTTTCTTCCATGTTTCAATTGTACGTAGCTTGTGTTTTCTTCGCATATAAGGCATGCATGATGGCCCTTAACACTATATCCACTTAAAACCCTATATGCTGGAAAGTCATTAATGGTACAAAATACCATCGCATGCAACTTCAATATCTCATTTTGATTCCCATCAAACACTTCAACCCTTTCGTCCCACAACTTTCTCAAGTCTTCAATCAAGGGACTTAGATAAATATCGATGTCATTTCCTGGCTGTCTTGGTCATTACTTCATCATAGACAACATCATGTGTTTTTGCTTCATGCACAACCAAGGAGGCAAGTTGTAAATTACTAGCAAAATAGGCCATGAATGTAACACCCCAAATTTTTGGATTCACAGTCAACTATTAGGGTAAAATGTTAACTAGAGATAGTACAGAAGGATTTAAGGGAAATGACGAAAATACCCTTTGGGTCAAAACTGACCAAGATGACTTTAGAAAATTATGGAACTCTGAGTATGGGATAGAATACCTTTAGCCAATACATTAACATGATTAGGGGCAGAA